>CM069132.1:103064491-103129346 GCA_035221665.1 Okamejei kenojei | reverse complement strand
CGCCCCCCCTCGCCACGCCACGGCGGATAAACAAATAAGGAAAGCCATAGCATGATGAGTGGCAAGAGTAGTTAGACTCGATGGGCTGAGATTGCTAATTCTGGCCTATATCTTCTACAGTTTTCATTACAATGACATTTACCTCTTGATGATACATTTCTCAGCATCTAATCAATTTTGTCATTTTGTACTCTCTTCCCATGAGAATAAATTTATTCAAACACCAAATTGCATCTTCCCGTCTTTTGTTATTTAAACGTTTATTTTAAAAATCAAGCAATAAATGACAAAATCATGCAAAAATATTATCAGTCTGCCTTGAATACACTTGATTTCAATTTCAGACCCTAATTAGAGAACTATTATTTTCTCATCTGAATGACTATTCCTGATCTTGATACTATGCCCTACCTTCGCAGCCAGGGTGAAGCACCATCCTCCATTTTTCCCCTGTCAAATTATAAAATAAGTTTGTAATTTTCAATGAAGATTAGGATCTCATCTGTGTAACCTCTTCTAAAAGGGACAAACCCCTTATCCAACCATTTCAGGAATTATTCCAGGTGAAACCTTCATTGTCATAGTCTTAGAGTCTACGCATGGTACAGTCCAGACTTGCCTCTATGCCGATTAGGTGTCATCCACCACTACTCCCTCCTGCCCGTGTTTGGCCCATATCTCACTAAACCTTTTCCTATTCCATGTACTGTCATGTTTGTATTGCCTCATCACATGTTATATCCTTACTTAGGGAGGGAGACTTGACAGCACACGATATTATGGATGCATTTCATAAGAGCTCCATGTGATTTTCAGTAAGGCATGTCTTTACACTCAAATCCTCTTGCCACATGAAGGCTTTCAGTCAAGATTTATTGAAATTGAATGAAAGGTCTTGACCAAAACATCAACCATCCTTTTATCCAGATATGCTGCATGTCCCATTGTAGTTACTCCAGCATTTTGTGTCTATCTTCAGTAGAATTACTTTCCTAGTACTTGTGTCCATTGTATGTTAACTATCCTAGCACACCTTGTGTCGGATGATTGTTAATGATCATGAATAAAATCACAGTAACCTGTTGTAGCGATATCGGTGTCACCAGGCGTGTCAATCGTGCTTTTATAGTCTTAAACACCTGTCTCACGGTGAGAGTCGGCCGATGAGTGACCGAGTTTTCCCACTGCGGTAATCCGTACAATTTAATTGTAGCGGGAACAGTCGGAACTCGCGCGTGCTGTGCATCTTCGGACTCGTAGGCGCTAACGGCGGTTGTACCTGTGAAACTTGTTAACTCTTGAAAATATACAACAGTTTGAGGTTTTCACGAGTCAAATTTACTGTTCAAAGTTAAAAATTGAAACATTTAAACTGTATAACGTAGAGGCCGTTGAAGTTTACCTTAGTGCTCGTGGAGTCTACCGTTAGGCACTGGTCTTTAACTCAGAGGAAGCTGCATCTCTGGAGAGACGGAATGGGTGACGGGGATGGACTATTTCCACATTTCTGATTGCGTCTTTGGTGTAACTCCAGCTCATGTTGTTCATTTTTGTCAACCGCATCTGCCTTTCTTGTGATCTTATGTCATTATTTGTATCCGTTGGCAGTTGATTGTCACTCCCTTCAGTTTCCCGTGGGTCGGGACGGGGATTTGGGAGTGAAAGGTGGGGGGGGGTGGGGGGGGAGGAGGGAGGGGTGGAGGAGGGCGGGGGGGGTGGGGTTGGGGTGGACTTAGTACGGGAGAACATGTGTACTGACTGTGTGAGCAGACACTTTGTAGTCCTGTTAGGTTGAAAGGAAAATAGTCAAAAAATTGGAAAGTGCCTGGTTTTCAAGGGAAATGGACACATGTTTCGAAAAAAGACGAGATATTCTCAAATAATTATAGGAGGCATGGAGTAAATGAGGTGCTAGAGGAGTATATAAGAATGTTAATATGAATCTTATGAAAGAAATTAGGAAGGCTAAAAAGAAGATATGAAGGTTGCCCTTGCTTTTTTTCTTCTCCTCTTTTTTTTCTAGGCAAGAAAGGTGAAAGTTAACCCAAAGGGTTTGTCTACAGCTTTATTAATAGCAAATGGATACACGAGGGATAAAATTGGACCATTAGAGAACCAGATGGACAGCTATCTGCAGAGCCAAAAGGATGGGGGAGATATT
Organism: Okamejei kenojei; assembly: GCA_035221665.1. Lineage (NCBI taxonomy): Eukaryota > Metazoa > Chordata > Chondrichthyes > Rajiformes > Rajidae > Okamejei > Okamejei kenojei. The sequence continues at coordinate 103,127,185 of CM069132.1, read as the reverse complement.
GAACCAATTTCTTTTCTTCGGTATTCACCAAGGAGAAGGATATTTGAACTCACGAGTGAGTTAAGGGGAAAGAGTAGAGTAGCTATGGAAATATGAGTTTCAAGAGGAGGAAGTACTGTCACTTTTGAAAAATATAAAAGTGGCATAAGTCTCAGGTCTGTCAGGTTATTCCCTAGGGAAATTGAGGAAGTTAGTGTAGAAATACGCAGGAGCTAGACAGAAATATTTCAAATGTCATTAGAAACGGGAATAGTGACCGGAGGATTGGCGGTACTGGCTGTTGTTCCATTGTTAAAAAGGGTTCTAAAGATAAATACCTAGGCAATTATAGACCTATTAGTTTGACGTCAGTGGCGGGCCAATTAATGGAAAGGTTACTTAGAGATCAATTATATATAGCATTGGATAAAACAGGGTCTGCTCAGGACAGTCAACATGGATTTGTGCCTGGAAGGTCTGTTTGACAACCTTCTTGAATTTTTGAAGCGGTAACTAGGGAAATTGATGAGGGTAAAGCAGTGGTTGTTGTCTATATGGATTTCAGTAAGGCCTTTGACAAGGTTCCTCATGGAAGGTTTGGTTAAGAAGGTTCAATCTGTGGGTGTTAATGGCGGAAGTAGCAAGATGGATTCAACAGTGCTGAATGGGAGATGTCAGAGAGTAATGGTGGATGGCTGTTTGTCTGGTTGGATGCCGGTGACCAGTGGGGTGCCTCAGGGATCTGTGTTGGGTCCACTGGTTGTTTGTCATGTACATCAATGATCTGGATGATGGTGGATAAATTGGAATAAGTAAGTATGCAGATGATTACTAAGATAGGTGGTGTTGTGGTAATGAAGTAGATTTCAAATTCTACAGTGAGATTGGGTCATTTGGAAAAGTGGGTGAAAGATGGCAGATGGAGTTTAATGCTGATAAGTGTGAAAGTGCTAAATCTTGGCAGGACAATTCAAAATAGGACGTACATGGTAAATGGTAGGGAATTGAGGAATGCTGTGGAACAGAGGGATCTAGGAATAACTGTGCATAGTTCCATGAAGGTGGAATCGCATGTAGTAGGGTGGTAAGAAAGCCTTTGGTGTGCTGGCCTTTATAAATCAGAGCATTGAATATAGGAGTAGGGTAATAATGTTAAAATTGTACAAGACATTTGTAAGACCAATTTCTGGAGTATGGTGTACAATTTTGGTCGCCTAGTTATAGGAAGGATGTCAACAAAATAGAGAGAGTACAGAGGAGATTTACTAGAATGTTGCCAGGGTTCCAGCAACTCTGTTACAGAGAAATAGGTTGAACAAGTTAGAGTCTTTATTCTTTGGAGCGCAGAAGGTTAAGGGGGGACTTGATTGAGGTCTTTAAAATGATGAAAGGATAGACAGAGTTGACGTGGTATACGTTTTTCCATTGAGGGTAAGGGACGATCAAACAAGAGGGCATGACATGAGAATTAAGGGACAGAGGTTTCGGGGTAACGTGAGGGGGAACTTCTTTACTCAGAGGGTGGTGGCTGTGTGGAATCAGCTTCCAGCAGAAGTGGTGGAGGCAGGATCAATTTTAACATTTAAGAGTAAAGTGGATAGGTATATGGACGTGAAGGGAATGGAGGGGTATGGTCTGAGTGCAGGTAGATGGGACTAGGGGAAAACAAATGGTCGGCACGGACTGGAAGGGCCGAGAGGGCCTGTTTCCGTGCCGTAATTGTTATATGGTTATATATGGTTATATGGTTATATGGTAGTGATTGCCCATGGGTTTCACTGTCGAGGGCTTCATAATGCAGAGAGCATTATAAACAGTGGAGCGATTAACCCTGGAAAGGGTGGAGACTTCTCTCTGAGTTGGATCCAGGAAACTAAAGCAGGGATTTTCTTGAGGTTATTGACGACAGATAAATGGATGGGAAGGGTTTAGAGGGCTATGGGCCACATGCCGGCAAATAGGACTACCCCAAGACACCAAATTGGACGGCACGGCCAAACTGGGCTGAAGGACCTGTTTCCGTGTTGTACAGCACCATGACTAAAGCCTATCCAGTGGGATTGACATGTTTTGTATTTTTCCTTTCTAAACATGCAGTGTATTTTGGTGACTATTGCACACTGCAGACCAGAAGCGTTATGGCGGGTGATTGTCGCCTGCCCGCTGTTTCTGACGCTAAAGCCTTGGGATCGTTGCCCTTTGGGTTGGCGTGGAAGGGGAGGGGGGTATTGTGCTGTTTGATTGCCCCCTGCTATCCCAGGGACAGGGAGACGCAGCGGCTTTTGAGACTGGTGGGCAATCACTATCCAAAGTGTCTGCCCACACAGTCAGTACCACATTCTCCTACCTTGTCTCCCGCACTAAGATCATTCCCCCTTTTTTTCCCCCTTTTTTTTTTTCCCCCCACGCAGTGAATGATCCTGCCCCTAACCCTAAGCCTTGGTCACCCCAGACAGATTAATGACGCCCGCACACTAACCCCCCACCCCCCCCAACCTCCCTCCACCGCAACTCACGCCTGGGCCTTAAAGCAGCTCAAGAGGCGAACCCTGAGCTCCGTCTCTGTGTGAAGGAACAGCGGCTGCGGCCGGCCAGCCAGCACCCGGCATGGACTTCTCACACCCTCACACACGAAAAGTGTGTTGAGCGAATAAACACAAAAACCAAGGAATATAAACCAAAGCCCGGCTTGAAAGGCAACTAAAAATATATTCCGCTTAGAACGAGCAGGCACGGAGACACCCGTCCACATTCAAAGATTTCATCTCCCGTCTCCCCGCAGTGTGTAGACCTGGCAGTAAATTCAATTAAAATATAACAAACCTCCACCCGCTGGTCTTCTAACTACGTGATGTGTGTTTCAAACAAATCATAAGTATAACTGCTCTGGCACTGGACGGTGCGCATTTTCCCTTTGTAGGTCATATCAATAGATGTGGCCGCGCTGAATTCTATCTTTAACTCAAAGCCGCAGGATGGAGATGTCTTCTTTAACACTGTTTCTTATTAAAACAGCCCTTCATTCATGGTTGGCTCGCGAGTAACGGGAGAGGAACTTGGTAACTCGGGAGAGGAACTTGGAACATCGCAGAAATGACATACCCATGGGAACGCGGTTAAACTCTTGAACATAAAGTTGGAATCTCGTACACAACCACGAGTCTGTTTTTTTCTTTCACTTGGGGTCACTCGTGGGTGGACTCACACCGTGAGGCAGGGCTATTCTTCTCTCCTGAATGCTCTAAAGTGGTTTCCCCCTGCCATCATAGATGGATCCCTCACTCGCATCACCTCTGTGTCCCATAGTTCTGTTTTCGCTCACCCTCCCCCTAGATGGAATGTTTAGTTTCCCTAGTCCTCACCTTTCATCCCACCAGCCTCCGCATTCAACACATCATTCTCCGACATGTCCGGCACCAACATGATCCCACCACTAGTCTTCTCATCCCTAGCCTTTTTAGTCTTCTGAAGAGGCTGCTTCTTCCGCAACTGTTATCTCATCCCTTCCTACTCATAAGTACACCCCCTCAGGTACTTTCTCCTACAACAACCGTCCTTATACTTCTTCCTTCACCTCCATCCAGCAGTCCTTCCAGGTGAGACAGCGGTTCACATGCATTCTACTGCATTCAGTGGTTTGCCAATGCAGCTTTTTTTTTCCTGTACATCAGCGAGACCAAGCATAGACTCAGCCCATGTTTTGTGAAAGCTTGTGCTCAGTCCACCAAGGCCTACTGGATCTCCCAGTTACAAATCATTTTAATTCCCTTTCCCTTTCCATATTGACCTTTCTGTCCTCGGGCTTCTTCTATTGCCAGGATGAGGCCAACCGCAAACTGGAGGAACACCTCGTATTCCTCTTGGGTAGCTTACGACCTAATGATAGGAACATTGAATTCTCCAATTTTAGGTACTATAAAAACTTCTTCCACCTCCATGCCTTCTTCCACCTCACACGCTCCTCTGTGCCCCACCTAGACTTGCACCTATTTCTCCCGTCTCCTTCCCTTCCATGTACATTTCTTCCTCTAGTTTTGCAATTCACAATTCTCTTCAACTCCTTTTGTCTCACACCTTCTCTCTTTTCCTCTCTGACCTTTGTCCAACCATCTCCCCCCATAATTAGTCCGAAGGAAGGTTGAAGCTTGAAACATCCCTAGCAATGTTCTCCAGAGGATGCTGCCTGACCCGCTGAGTTACTTACTCCTTTGTGTCTTTTTTTTGTAAACCGGCATCTGCAGTTCCTTGTTTCTATATTGAAGATATATGATGGACGTTGTTGTCAATGTCATATTAATCAACAGTCGATTGATTAATCAATGCATTGATTTTCAGCTTTGGTCATGCCAGGATCGTTACATGATTTAAAAAGAAAAGAAAAACAGGTGAATTCCAGAGGTGAGGTGAGAATGTCAGCCCTTATGTGCTTCAGAACCATTGAGCATAATGTCGTAAACTTTGCATCTTTGTTATCATCGAGGTAAACTGCAAATAGTCTGTGTGTAGCAAGACGAGGTGAATTCCAATCTTATAAACGACCAATGGTTCAGGAAAACATCACTGCTCTTCAATAAATTATTGCATAAGATATTTTACATCAACATTAAAAGGAACACACTTGAAAAAGTAGTACTTCTAACAATGTTCCCTTTGTCCTGGACTAAAATGTTGGCCAGAAATGCAGGCTTGCAAACACAGAGCGAGGTTTGGATGCACAAAACCAAGGGGAATTACAATTATGGACGTTTAAAATGTTCCAGAAAGAGGGCAACTGCAATCTGCATCTCTGTTGTGCCTCTAATGTAAGAGAGTCCCCATGAGTTTTACATCAGAGACAGTGAACCCACATCAAAAAAGAAAAAGTTAGGTTGGAAAGATTGACTCCAGGGCTGACTGAAAAGTATTGGATGAGGGACAGTTTCTAACGTGGGGACATAATTACTGAAACAAAGAGTTTGAAACAAATAATTTTAAAGCTATTGCTACACTCTGATATGTACAATGTGATTAATACAACTACAATTATCTAGGAATTTGGTGAGGCCAATGGTACAATTTTAGTCACCTTGCTTTAAAGGAAGATATACTTGCTACAGAGAGAATGGAGTGAAAATCCATTGAAGTGGTGCATGGGATGAAAGGCAGGTCTGTCATATAAGGGGAGCTTGAATAGAGCGGGCATCAATTCTGAAAAGGTGATCTCACTGAAATGTATAAAAATCTTTGAGAGCTAGATAAACTGGATTTTTAAAAAAAGAATGCAGGAAGAATGTTTATCCTGGGTGAGAAATCTATGACGGGTCACATTTTCAATAGGATGGAATTGAAGAGAAATGTCTTCAGTCAGGCATCATTGAAACTTAAGGATCCTCTAAACTACTGGGCTTCAAAGACTCATTGGCTGCATTTAAAGTCTGATAGATTGATAGGTTTCAGTATATTTAAAAAAATCATGAATATGGTGTTAGGGCAAAAAAAGTATTTCCAGGCAGAAAGTCAGCCGTGATTTTAGTGAGTGGCACAACGCTGAAGGAGGCTATTCCTGTTCCTATTTCTTAGGTTCTATTATTTCTTTTATTGTGGTAAATATAAAAAAAAGGGGCTAAAATGAAAATGTTAACAAAGCAGAACTTTTAATGGCATTGTTAATTTGTCAGAATTAATAGAGCTGTTCTAAAACATTCTTGACTTTCTTGACTTGCTGCTATTTCACTCATTTCACTAAATGAGATTGAGTAACTTATATACATTTATATTACAATAATTCTGATTAGTTCAAAATATTTTACATGGTGAGAATTTGTTACGCTTGTAAACCAAGTGCTTGATAGAAAAAAGTGTAATATTAGTGTACAAATACAAGTGTATTATAATGGATATTTTGGAAAATGTAAAAGTCTGTGATAAAGAATCATCAATCTGTAATGTCAACTAATATCAGTTTATTCATGATTGCAGCTTTACTTGCTCAGCGTTTCCAGCATTTTCTATTTTTGTTTCAGAAACTCAAACATATTTTGTTTATTCAGACACGAAATAAACCTCTCTGTTTTAGTTAGTTTAAGAGTCAGAGTTGGGAGCTTATGTTTCTGCCTCTGGATATGAATAAAATGACACACAAAATTTTCCAATTGTATTGTATTAAACCCCCATTCCAGTTTAACAACCATTTAGGGAGGTTAACAGATTAATTTATTGCAGGAAATACGAAACAAAGCTCGGAGTGTGAAAATATTCGTTTTTCAGTGATTTTAAACTCAGGCAGTTGCAGCTGTATGCTTACAACACTACATCTTTTTCACCACTTCGCAACATGACAGTTTAGAGTACGCATTGGGAGCAGAGCCACTGCTCATGATACTAACATGGGTGATATCTGCAGTGATGTCTGCTCGGGGTCTCAGTCCTTTTTGGAATATCTTCACCGTTTGACCTATGAGATCAATTTTGGTTTTAATAATGTTGCTTGGAGAAAACAAGTTAAATCCCATAGTATGATAAAGAATGCCTATCATCCTAGCTGTCCCCTTGAAAACTTGGACTTTCAGACTTGAGAACTTCTTCCCCATTGCTATCAGATTCACGAACCAATCACCGACTTTTACACCTGCTTTATGAAAGTACTGCTATGTACTCTTACATATAAATGTATATACATACTGTATACTCTTAATTCTATCACATTCAATTATTCCATTCATGTACTTTAATAATCTTTTGCATTACTTGGATTATGCACCACAATATTGCTCATTCTGCTTTTGCACTCATTTATGGTTCGATTTATCATTCCTGTATATATACTGTTGTTTCTTGTCATGCTTCATGCAAACAAAGAATTTCATTACACCCTGTTGTATGTGACAATAAACTAATCTTATCTAATCTGTTTTTATACTCTTTGCCTCTGTTGATAAAGTCCATGTTGTGTAATCCATTTTACATATTTACACTGGCACCACAGGCCACTCACCTCACCTCACACTCCAGTGTCTCTATTCCCATATTCCTTTCAAACAATATCCTGGCTCAGTGTTGTCTCCACTCATTCTTTCAACTAAAATGTATCACCTTGCATTTCTCCACTTTAATCGTCATTCCCATTAGTCTGCTTATTGCACTGCTTAACAACGTGACCACCTTGTTATTAGACAATCGTTTTTTTTTGCTTTATCTTAGAAACATAGAAATTAGGTGCAGGAGTAGGCCATTCAGCCCTTCGAGCCTGCACCGCTTCAATATGATCATGGCTGATCATCCAACTCAGTATCGTACACCTGCTTTCTCCATACCCTTGTTCCCTTTGCCACAAGGGCCACATCAAACTCACTCTTAAATATAGCCAATGAACTAGCCTCAACTATTTCCTCTGTGGGCAGAGAAGAAAAATTCCAGAGACTCACCCACTCTCTGTGTGAAAAAAGTCTTTCTCATCTCGGTCTTAAAGGATTTCCCCTTATCCTTAAGCTGTGACCCCTTGTCCTGGACTTCCCCAACATCTGAGGGAACAATCTTCCTGCATCTAGCCTGTCCAACCCCTTAAGAATTTTGTAAGTTTCTATAAGATCCCCTCTCAATCTCCTAAATTCCAGAGAGTATAAACCGAGTCTATCCAGTCTTTCTTCCATAAGACAGTCTGACATCCCAGGAATCAGTCTGGTGAAACCTTCTCTGCACTCCCTCTATGGAATAATTGTCCTTCCTCAGATTTGGAGACCAAAACTGTACGCAATACTCCAGGTGTGGTCTCACCAAGACCTGTACAATCTGAAGTAGAACCTCCCTGCTCCTGTACTCAAATCCTTTTGCTATGAAAGCTAACATACCAATCGCTTTTTTCACTGCCTGCTGCACCTGCATGCCTACTTTCAATGACTGGATGGTATACCATGACACCCAGGTCTCGCTGCAGCCATCTCCCCTTTTCCTAATCGGCGCACCATTAAATAATAGTCTGCTTTCCTGTTTTTGGCACAAAGTGGATAACCTCACATTTATCCACATTATACTGCATCTGCCAAACATTTGGCCCACTCACCCAGCCTATCCAAGTCCCCTTGCAGTCTCTAGCATCCTCCTCACAGCTAACAGTGCCCCCCAGCTTAGTGTCGCAAACTTGGAGATATTGCCTTCAATTCCCTCATCCAGATCATTAATATATATTGTAAATAGCTGGGGTCCCAGCACTGAGCCTGCGGTTCCCCACTAGTCACTGCTGCCATTGTGAAAAGGAACCCGTTTACTCCTACTCTTTGCTTCCTGTTTGCCAGCCAGTTCTCTATCCACATCAATACTGAACCCTAATACCGTATGCTTTAAGTTTGTATACTAATCTCTTATGTGGGACCTTGTCGAAACTAGCCTTCTGGAAGTCCAGATATACCAACATCCACTGGTTCTCCCTTATCCACGCTACTAGTTACATCCTCGAAAAATTCCACAAGATTCGTCAGGACATGATTTACCTTTCGTAAATCCATGCTGACTTTGTCCATAATGATTTCACCACTTTCCAAATGTGCTGCTATCCCATCTTTCAAATAACTGACTCTAGCAGTTTCCCCACTACCGATGTTAGACTAACTGTCTGTCTTTAGTCTGTAATTCCCGTTTTCTCTCTCCTCCTCCCTTCTTAAAAAGAGGGGTACATTTGCTACCCCGCCAATCCTCAGGAACTACTCCAGAATCTAAAGAGTTTTGAAAGATTTATCACTAATGCATCCACTATTTCCTGAGCTACTTCCTTAAGTACTTCTGGGATGCCAGCCTATCTGGCCTGGGGATTTATCGGCCTTTAATCTATTCAATTTACCCAACACCACTTCCCGACTGACCTGGATTTCACTCAATTCCTCCTTTGACCACGGTCCCTGCTGCTTTTTCTGGCAGATTATTTATGTCTTCCTTAGTGAAGACGGAACCAAAGTAGTATTCAATTGGTCCGCCATATCCTTGTTCCATGATCAATACTCACCTGTTTCTGACTGCAAGGGACCAACATTTGTTTTAACCTAACCCTCTTTTCTCTTCACATATCTATAAAAAAACTTTTGCAGTCAGTTTTTTATGTTCCCTGCAGTTTTCTTTCATAATCTATTTTTCCTTTCCTAATTTAAGCTTTGTCCTCCTCTGCTGGTCTCTGAATTTCTTCCAGTCCTCTGGTATGCTGCTTTTTCTGGTTCTACTTTGTTTTTAAAAAAAAAAACGCATCATCCTTTGCTTTTGATACTGATTTCCTTGTTATCCACGGATGCACTACTTCCCCGCATTTATTCTTTGCCAAATCTGGGATGAACAATTTTTGTAGTTCATCCATGCAGTCTTTAAATGTCCATTGTATATCCACCGTCAACCCTTTTAGAATTAATTGCCAGTCAATCTTGGCCAATTCACGTCTCAATCTTGGCCAATTCACACATCTTCCTGTATCCTTTGGCTGTTCAAACTGGAATTATGTAGAGCTTGCTTCAGCTCTCTGACAAAGTGATAGGTCTTCAACAGAAAATCAGAAACAGAGGCAGTGTTTTTACATTTCTATTCCACAAGAGCTAACCAAAATATTGATTTTTTTCCAATTGTCTCAAATTACTTGGACTGTGTAATCTTGGAGCTTGAATATGAGATGATATTTTGAAACATTATTTTGAATCTACAGATCCTTTCTCCACTCTTCCATTGAAAAAATGATCTTCCTGAAATGTAAGATGCCATACAGATTCATATGGCACAAGAAAATAGCCCACTTCATTATTCACAATAATTGAAACCAATTAATAACATTGGTGGGTAAAATATGTAGTTATAAAAAATCTTGCCCGCGTTTGTTCATTATAGATGACCACAAAGGTTTACTATTCCAACATTGTAATCAGAACTGGATGGATGAGAATGAAATCAAGAAACTATACTAAATCAATTATATTGCATGGAACTAATCCAAGCAGCTTGCAGAACTAAACATTTTTCCTTGAAATAAACATCTCTTCCCAATCCCATCATCCAGAGACACAAATAATTCTTTCTAGGATGAAGCGCAGCAATTACTCATGATTAGAGATCGCTTTGTTGAGGACCTGCATTCAGTTACGTACAGGGTGATCCAGAGATTCCCATTGCCTTGCTACTTCATTCCCACCTCTGACCTATTATGTCCAAAGCAAGTTTGAGAACAGCACCTCATCTTCCATATGGGCGCAGTCATGAAGTTATACGACATGGAAATGGGGCCGTTCAGCCCAACACTCCATTTTTGCCAAGTTAGTATAGTTTGAGCTAGCCCCACTTGCCTGCGTTTCGCATATATTCTTCAAAACCTTTCCTATCCATAAAACTGTCCAACTGCCCATTACACATCACAAATCTGTGAAGTTTAAGATAACACCAAACTTGGTGGTTTAATGGACAGCAAGATAGGTTAACTTGGTTTACAAAAGGATTTTTATCAATTAGGGTAGAGAGAATAGCAAAAAGAATTTAAATCAGACAATGTTGAGGTGTGCATTTTGGTAAGTCAAACCCGGGCAGGGCTTAAGCCCCTGTCCCACAATACGAGTTTACCGAACAGCTCTCCTGAGTTTAATAAAAAATCAACCTCATACTTCATCATGAGTATATTTTTACTCTTGGAACTTTTTCCCACTGTTGAAAAAACTTCACGAGTTTCCGCGTTTCCCGAGCACCTGCCGTTAAGCATTATGAGCCGCTACGAGAACATCCATGAGCTCCGACGTACCCGCTACATACATTCTATGTACTTACCACGAGTTTGATTTTTTTTAAACTCGGGAGAGCTCTTGGGTAATCTCGCATCATGGGACAGGGCCTTTACACATTAACAGCTTCTTCTGGCAGCTTAATCCATCTGTTTGAAGAAAGTGCCCCTCAGGTCTTGGACACCTCACCTCCAGCCTATGCCCTCTAGGTCTGGACACCTCACTCAAGGGAAGGGACTGGAAGGGTAAATATTTCCACTATCGCCTTGTCTATACCTCTCATGATTTTTATTTACCTTGAAAAGGTCACCTTCGACGCTGCAGGGGATAAAGTCATGGCCTATTCAGCCTCTCTTCATCGGGTGGTGCCGCGCTAGCAGTTTGTTTGTCATTTCACCCTTTTTGTTATTTTTAGTGTGTCAAAAAGTATGGTTTTGGAGGTTTCTTAGTCTTTTTTATGTGTGGTGAGGGGGGGGGGGGGGGGGGAAACCGTTTTCTCAGTCGCTTCCTCGCAGCACTGAAATCCATCGCGGAGCGGGCGATGCCTTGCCGGGGATCGCCGTGTTGGAGCTCCGGAGTGTTGGGCCTGCTGCTTTAACATCGTGGAGCTGTGGTTGCAGAGCTTCCAGCTAACTGGATGACGCTAACTTTAACATCGCGGCGTCCTGGGATCTTTTGCCGAGGGTCGCCAATGTTGAATCTCCGTCCAGCTTGGCCTGTGGACTTCGGGAGCCGCGGTATCCGGTAGGAAGTGGCCGATTTGGAAACTCAAGCCGCTGAGAGTGTTCTCCGTTCCGACGTTGGAGCTTTGATCATCCCGGTGAGAGGGCCTGAACATCGGCCCAGACCACGAGTGAACAAAGAGGAAGATGACTGAACTTTATTGCCTTCCCTCACAGTGGGAAATGTTGATTCTGCTGTGTGGGATGTTCATGTTAAATTTTATCGTGTATTGTGTTCTTTTTATTCGTATGGCTGTATGGTACGTGTGTGGACATGGCGCTGACGGACGAGAGGCCGAAGCAAAGAAGTTGAAGCCAAAGAACCGAATGGAAACGAGGCCAAAACGCCAATAAACCGAAAGAGTCCGAAGACGAAACGCCTACTAACCGAAAGGATGGGATGCCTAAATGCAAACTAACAGAAAGGGCGGGACGCCTAAAAGCCAACGAACTGAAAAGCTGCGTCGCCTAAAAGCAAACTTACCGAATGGCCGCTCTGTTGAAACGCCACCTACCCGAAAGGCAGCGCCGCCTACAAGCCAAAGGGCCGACTGCCGTTCAACAGAAAAGTCCAATAACGGACATGACGTTGCCGGGGGGGGGGGGACTTGTCAGCGATTGGTTCAGACCCCCGTGTCCATCACATCACTGTGAAGGCATGAACATTGTCCCATTCCTCCGCTCCACCCGACCCGCAGCCCGAGGAGGGTGGGGCCTGTCCCGAGGAATGCACACCTTCGGCCGCTTTCAACTTGGTGCTTGGGTTCAGATTGCCCAGTCACCTATGGCTTTTGTGGGAAAATGAACCCCACTCTCTCGTCTCCCCCCCTCTCTCTCCCTTCTCTCTCTCTTCCCCTATCTCCCCCGAGACTACTCCCCTGTACTCAATACCCCGATATAGTGAATCATTGTAAAGAAGGCAAGCATGCCAGACCCCCTCCTTACCACCCTGTCCACCTGTGTTGTCCACTTTCAGGGAACTTTGTACTTATACCCCTCGATTTGTCTGCTCTACAAAATTCCCCAGGATCCTATCAGTACTGTGGAAGCCCTGTCCTGGTTTGACTTACCAAAATGCACACCTCAACCGTGTCCGATCGAAATTATTTTTGCCATTCCTTGGCCCTCAACCCTAGTTGATTAAAATCCTTTTGTAAACTAAGTTAGCCAATCTTGCTATCCATTATAAACAACTATTTTTGGTGTCATCTTAAACTGATTGACTGCGCTAACCACATTTTAATACAAATAATTCAGATAGGAGACAAACAACAAATATGATTTTGGTTTATTATTGTCAGGAGTACCGAGATACATTGAAAAACTTTGTTATTCGGGCAGATCATACCATACATGAGTGCGATCATTCCATTATGAGTACAGTGGACCCAGCACAGATCCCTGTGTCACATACTGGTGATTGGCCTCCAATCAGAAAAACAAACCCCTCCAATACCCCCCCTTTGACTCGTGTTCCACAGACGATTTTGAATACAGTTACCTGGATTACCCCTAGATGCCTTGTGATCTAACCTTCCAGACCGATCTACCGTGGGTAACTTTGTAAAAGGCCGTGCAATGGACTGCACAATTATCTCCCTCCTTTTAAAGTTATGTCCTCATCTAATAACCATATAACCATATAACAATTACAGCACGGAAACAGGCCCTCTCGGCCCTTCCAGTCCGTGCCGACCATTTGTTTTCCCTTAGTCCCATCTACCTGCTCCCATTCCTCCATACCCCTCCATTCCCTTCACGTCCATATACCTATCCACTTTACTTTTAAATGTAAAATTCGATCCTGCCTCCACCACTTCTGCTGGAAGCTCATTCCACACAGCCACCACCCTCTGAGTAAAGAAGTTTCCCCCTCACGTTACCCCTAAAACTTCTGTCCCTTAATTCTCATGTCTTTGATATTTTTTTGACACTTCCAGGGTTAGAGCAAAGAGGAAGTCCAATCAACCTCCAGCGTTTGTGCTGGCTCACTACCAGAGAATATAAATAGTTTAATCATGCCAATTAACCCCACCTTCTGGAACTTTCTCTGTAGCTTTGCAATTTTTTTTCTCCACCATATATTTATCTAATTCCTTCTTGAAAGTCACAATGGAGTCTGCCTCCAAAATAACTGCAGGCAGTGCTTTCTATATATACACAATCTAAGACAATATTTTCATCATGTCTCTCTTAATTCTCTTCAATTTTATTTTATGCATGTAACCTCCACTCCTAAACCCTTCCAATGAAGAGAAGTTTCCCACTACCCACATTATTTCAGGTTCTCATTATTTGGTACACTTCCATCAGGTCTGCCCTCATTTTCTTCTTTAATCTAAACTTTTAACTGTAGTTGTTGATCATTAATATTTGGTAATTTATTTTCTGAAACTGTACATATCCTTCCTGTGATGTGGCATTTGGAACTGAACATAATCCTTGAAATAAGGTTATAAAAGCGTTTTATAAAGATTCAACATGACCTCCCTGCTTCTATACTCCATGCCCATTAATAATAATTAAAGCCCACACATTCTTTATTCTGAACCTAAAGCAGCAATGAAGTCATATTGTGCAAATTTCAATATTGCATAAGTGTTTGACAGAATGTGTTCCTACTTGTTTATGCTAACTAAATCTTTGCCCTTTTATAAGCAAGATTAAGACTTGACAAGATTAAGAACTCTTAAACCCCTGTCTCACTGTGCGAGTTGGCCCACGAGTGACCCCGAGTTTTCACTCGTGGTGATTCACGTAGCGGGAACGTCGGAACTCGCACGAGCAACTTATCGACTCGTGGCGCTAACGGCAGGTACTCGGGAAACTTGTTAACTCGTGAAAAAAATCAAAACATGTTTGATTTTTTCACGAGTCAAATTAACTGTTCAAGTGTAAAATGGAAACATTTTAACTCGTTGCAATAACGTAGTGGCCCCGTGCGTTTATCTTAGTGTCTCGTGAGTGTACCGTGGGAACTTTAATAATCTGTTCTTTTGCTCGTAAGACTGAACCAAAGATAGACACAAAATGCTGGAGTTTATAACTCAGCGGACCAGGCAGCATCTCTGGAGAGAAGGAATAGAGTCGAGACCCTTCTTCAGACTTTCCTTCGCTCCAGAGATGCAGCCTGTCCCGCAGAGTTACTCCAGCATTTCGTGTCTATCTTCGGCCTTTCTGCCACTTGTCCCCGTGGCTTCACTCTGTCTCAATGAACGGCTTAAAGACCTGCCGTAGGGGCAAGTCTGGGGTGGTGGGTGGGATGTGTCCACGTGTGATGCTCCATCCACCCCCCGGGGCCGAGAGTGTGGGATTGGGAAGGAACTGCAGATGCTGGTTCACACCGGAGATAGACACACACAATGCTGGAGTAACTCGGGGGACAGGCTGCATCTCTGGAGCGAAGGAATGGGTGGCATTTCGGGTAAGTCTGAAGAAGGGTCTCGACTCTATTCCTTCTCTCCAGAGATGCTGCCATGTCCGCTGAGTTGTGTGTGTGTGTCTCTCTCCCTCTCTGTCTATCTGTGTGTATCTGTGTGTGTCTGCTGTCGGGTCCCGGTGGCCGCTCAAAGTCACCCGAGCTGCTTGATTCCTCTGAAGTGGTGGCCAGCTGCTGTCTGTGTGTGTGTGTGTGTGTGTGTGTGTGTGTGTGTGTGTGTGTCTCTCTCTCCCTCTCTGTCTATCTGTGTGTGTGTGTGTGTGTGTGTGTGTACTGTCGGGTCCTGGCGGCCGCTCAGTCACCCGCGCTGCTTAATTCCTCTGAAGTGGTGACCAAGCTGCTGTCTGTGTGTATCTCTCTCTCTCTGTGTGTGTGTGTGTGTGTGTGTGTGTGTGTGTGTGTGTGTGTGTCTGCGTCTGCTGTCGGGTCCCGGCGGCCCGCTCAATGTCAGTCACCGGGCTGCTTCCTTTTTTAAAATTATTAAAAATAGAGATCCATTGCAAAAAAAGTATTTAAAAACATAAAAAAAACAAGAAATGCTTGGTAGAATGCGCATTTTTCCCATTGTAGGTCATATCAATAGATGCGGACGCGGCTGAAATAACTCAAAACCACAGGATGGAGATGTATTTTAACATTGTTGCTTTATTAAAACCATACCTTCATTCACGGTTGGCTCAAGAGTAACGGGAGAGGGAACTTGCTAACTCGAGGAGAGGAACTTGCTAACTCGGGAGAGGAACTTGCAACATCGCAGCAATTACATACCCGTGGGAACTCGGCCACACACTTGATCATACACTTGCAGTCTTCGTGGGCAGCCACGAGTCTATCACTCGGGGTACCTCGTGGGTCAACTCGCACAGTGAGACAGGGCATAACATTCAATATTTCAATTAAATGTAGCTTTTAATGAAAACTTCATGAAACAAAAACCACATGGATTGCAATTGGACATTTTTGCTGTGAGCTGATTAGATTTCCTCCTCTTGACTCATAGATGTCAGTGCATACAAGGAAATTCCTTGATCATGCATACAAGGAAATAAAAGTGGATTGAAAAAGGGGTTTTGTGCCTTCAGTTCTCAACATGGCTCTTGGCACAACTATTGACAACTTCATATTGAAGGGGAATTATTGTGTGAAAATTAAAATTTAAATTAAAATTTAAAGTTTAAAAGTTCAGAAGTAAATTTTATTTGAGAGCAAAAACTATGATCCGGGACTTTATTTACCTTTTCCAGATTCTGATGTGTTTGTCCGGCATGGACTGTACATAACTTCATACAGATGTGAAAATATATTTGTTATGCACTTGAAACACAGAGGGGAGCTCATGGGCTTTCAAACTGAATGCATTAACTGACTGCGAGAGTTTAATTGTTCAACTATCTTTTATCTTCAGAATATCTGGATACTTTTTTATCCATACGGTTTTACCGTACCAAGAAGCACGGGAACCCCCCCACATCGATGTCAGCAAGATGCCCCGTCCAGATCTCGTGCAACAGTTTGCAGAGGCTTTTGGGAGAGAACTTGGCACCTCGTGTCCTGGAGGCTCTGCAACAGAGAAGTGGGAAATTCTGCGGGACACCATGCACCGCACAGCCTTGGCTAGCTATGGGAAGAAGAAGAGCTCGAAGACGCACGACTGGTTTGCGGACAAGTCGACCGAGATGACTCCCGTCATCGAAGCCAAGCCCGCCGCCCTAGCCGAGTACAAACGGTCAGCTAACGAGAAGAACCTGTAGATCCTCAGGGCTGCTAGGAGCAAGGTTCAGCTGACTGCCAGGCGTTGCGCCAATGACACAGCTGGACACAGCTTAGTGAGGATATCCAGGCGGCCGCCATAACAGGGAACACCAGGGGAATGTACGATGGCATTTAAGCAGGCACTAGGGGCCAGTCCAGAAGCAAGACAGCCCCCTCAAATCCTCGACTGACGAATGCCAGCAGACGGAGAGATGGGTGGGAACACACTAATCCGACCTCTACTCTAGAGAGAACACTGCCTCCCCCTCAGTCATTGATTACCATGATTTATACAACCATGGATGAGAGACGCAGAGCCGATGGTAGAAGAGCTCTGCAAGGCCCCAGGTAGCGATGGGATTCCCCCTAACCTGATCAAGCATTGCAAGACTACCTTTACTGCTTCCTTTGTTGATGAAGTCCTCTGCCAGTGCTGGCAAGAAAGCAGCTGTACCACAGGACATGAGGGATGCCACGATCATACAAGAACAAGGGCGAGAGAAGCGACTGCACAACCACAGAGGCATCTCCCTCCTCAACATCATCAGCAAGGTCTTTGATCGGGTCATCTCGATCCGCCTGCAGAAGCTGGCAGAACGTGTCTACCCAGAGCCAACATGCAGTTTCCAAGCTGGAAGCTCAACAGTGGACATGGTCTTCTCCCTTCGCCAGCCTCCAGGAGAAGTGCAGAGAACAGCCCCTGTGCATTGCTTTCATTGACCTCACCAAGGCAAAGGACAAGGACAAAGGACAAAGGACATTTATTATCACATACACCAAATAGTGTAGTGAAATTTGTCTTGCCAATGCAGCACACTAATAAAGATAAAGACACAAACATTAGAGAATTTAACAACATTAAAAAAACATCCCCCCACAATGGTTCCCACTGTGGGGGAAGGCAGCAGTCCCCGATCTATTCCTGTTCCACCCATAGGTCGGGCCTATTGTGGCCGCAGCCCCCAGTCCCATGTTTTCAGGCCCTCTTTGCCGGAAAGCTGGAACTCCGACATCGGGTCATCACTCCTCAGCGGCTTGGAAATGTCTGTGGAGCGGCCGGTCTCCTCGCCGGAGATCGCGGCTCCCGTAGTCCTTCAGGCCGCGCTGGCTGGAGCTCTGACTCTGGCGATCTTGAATCCCAGGTCCACTGTGTTTTAAAACCAGCGCCGCTCCGCCGTGGCTGGACGCCCGCTGCCACAGCTCCACGGATGTTGGAGTCGGCCGGCGACAGCACTCCGGAGCTTGCCGCACGGTGACCCGGTGAGGCATCGCCCGCTCCTGATGGTGTCCCAGCGCTGCGCCGCCGCCGAAGCTGTAGTCCCGGGCCGGTCCCAGACAGGAAACGCCATTGTCCAGTCCAATGATAGGCCGCGTGAAGGTGGGCGAAGAAGACGCAGCTCAGAGGGAAGCCACCTCTCCGACCAGGTAGGGACACGGAAATAAAGTTTCCCCCTTTATTTCCTCCCCCCCCCCACCACATAAAAGACTCGAAGACCTCCACAAACAAACAAATCAAAACTCACCAAAGATTTAAAAAAGGGTGAAAAGACTAACAGCTGCTGGCAGGGCAGCCATATTCGACGGTGCCCCCTACGCCCCCCCATTCGTCCTTGTCAGCAGAGATGGCCTATTTAAGAAGGGTCTCGACCCGAAACGTCGCCTATCTCCTTCGCTCCTTAGATGCTGCTGCACCCGCTGAGTTTCTCCAGCTTTTTGTGTACCCCCATGGCCTATTTAAGGTTCTGCCAAAGATCGGCTGCCCACCAAAACTGCAGAGCATGATAGTAAATCCGTTCCACATCAACACGAAGGGGACAGTGCAGTTCAATGGGCAGCTTCTGGAGCCTTCGACATCCGCTACCTTTTGTGGTGTCAAACAAGGCTGCGTCCCTCGCTCCCACACACTCTTTGGATTTCTTCGTCTGCTCCTGAAACATGCCTTTGGCACGGCAACAGAGGGGATGACCTGCGTACTAGATCTGATGGCAGGCTCTTCAACCTACCCGCCTCAGAGCAAAGACAAAAGTACGTGAAGCTCTCATCAGAGACATGTTGTTTGCCGACGACACTGCAGTTGTGTCCCCACACCCAGCAGGAACTACAGTCACTGATGGACCGCTTCTATCGGGCAGGCAAGGAATTCGGGCTCTCTGACCATCTGCCCTGAAGAAGATTGAAGTCTTTTGGGGCCGGACACAGAGGCGCCGCCTGTCGTATGTCACCGTCAAGGACTTGTTTCAACGTCTTCCACGAATACTTTTTTGCCACCTGCTATTTCCATCAGTTCACTACGTATCCTCGGCTCCACCATTCACCGACAAACCTCTCCTTTTGGACACAGAGATTTGATTAATGAGGATGCGGGAATCACTGGCAGCTATAACCTCTCGCTCACCTCACAACTCGAGTGTGGACCAACCCAAAGCTAACAGTGAAGACAATGATAGCAGTGTACAAACACATGTTGTCAACAGCACGCTTCTGTACGGCAGTGAGAGACATGGACTGTATATGGCAGGCAGGAGAGGAAAACTCAACACCTTCCACCTGAGAAGACATCTGCAGTTATCCTGGGCATATCATCCTCCTAATTGTAAGACAGAGTGTCTAACGCCGAGCTGGACCATGTCCACCGCATGGAGGATGGCCGTTATTCCTATTAGACATTCCTCTATGGAGAGCTGATATCTGGGAGGGGAACCATCGGACCGCCCCCCCGCTACGTTAACAAGGATGTCTGCTAAGTAGAGATATGAAAGGTAGGTATGTTACAAAACTTACTTCTTCAGCGGTGCTGCTGAAGTTCTGTCATTGGCCGTGTGTGGGACTTTTTGGCTCCGCCCCTTTGTGACTCCCACGAGGGGGGCGGGGTTTTTCTCCAGTCTGTTGAAATCGATCTTTCGTCAGGCTGTTTAGTTGCTGAGGAAAAATCACTCCGACAGAAATCCCCGTTTTTATCAAGTTTTTTTTTAAAAATAGCGCCTGGATAATCTTAATATCAGGAGGGCAGTCCCTAAAAATAACAAAGCCGTCTTTCTAAAGCCATGCAACAACCCGACAACGGGAGGATCACTCACGTACGGGACAAAGCGGGTTAGCCATTTATTTTTTACATATAAATGTGCTTCTCAGGATGCCTTTAATCAAAATTTCACATTGCGAAATTTAGGCTCCATACGAACCGGCAGTGTTTTTCCTGCCGATATGGGGGTTAAATTCACCACAAATGTAACGTTCCAATTGATCGCGTTCCACAAAATCTCACTCGCAAGATGATTACGCTCCCATGGCACATTAATTTTACGAATTAAACACTAAATTCCTTCCATTTGGTCTATAAATTAATGACAATGAGACTGAATAATCATGCTATATTGTGAATTCTTGTGTGAATGTTATTTGGACACTTAGGCTATTTAAAAATGTTAACCTTTTCTTAAGAAATGGATAGATGTTTAGATCTAGTAATTTAATTTTGTAATTAGCTACAATTAGGTAACTAACTAATTCTTTTCATGCTTTAATTTCAGGTCATCCAAGTAAGATTGTTTCATATTTGTTTCAGACTATGCTTCAATCTTAATAACTGAAAATGTCATTCAGTTCTCATAATTTTTAAGAAGTTATGGGCTTTTGACTGTCTTGATCACAGCTTTTAATTCAATGGAAAAGCAATGGGGAACAAGACCCCCTCCTTATCGCTAATTTCTTAGTATGAAGATACCCATAACTTTTTTAATACTGAAGATATGAAAGTGAATTAGATGTCAAATTAAACTTTTTTTTATGCTTTATCTGATGGGAATAAATTGCAGACTTGATTTTTAAAATCACAAAATTTTGTAACATTGCTAATGAAGGTGCTCGACATCGATGTGGAGTCATGGGAGACGCATTGCAGCTGACCGCACGAGGTGGAGAGGTACCCTGAACCAACATCTCAAATCGGGGCAAGGACGAGTAACTATTGAATGCAGAGGCAGACAAAGCAGGCACGCAGAAAGGAGCGCGTGGGTAACTTCAACAAACCAGAGACCACACAAAAATGTAACTTGCCACAGAGGGACTGTCACTCCCGCATTGGTCTCTTCAGCCACAAGCGACGCTGCTCCAGCCGAGGTTTGGAGCAAGCAGCCAAACAACTAGGATGCATCACCCTATTATGACTGAGGGGGGGGTCTGTGATATCTGGATACTCGGTTATTTCACTGTCCCAGGCTCACAAGTGACAAGAATTGTTGTCACTGGTAAGTGGCTGGCAATTAATTTGAAGTTTGAATACCCAAGAATCCTGTGGAATTTTGAATGTTAACCAAGGACAATGTCTTGGTTTAACAGCGAAAACCTTAAATGTTGTTACTGTACTGAAATTCATTATTGAAAAACCTTTCCCCAAAGTCCTCATTTGAGCTGAACAATTTAGCGTCCAGCAGCACACCCCATTGGAGAGAATCTGATAGTTTCTCCATTTGTCTTGACCAGTCAAAAACAAGTAAAATGTATGGCATTCACTTTTAAAGTGGAACGAGATTGAAATTAAAAGAAACATAAGCTATGGGGAAATGTTATCATTTGGTTACTCATCAAATTTTCCTTCTTAGTATTCATAGAAACTGCATTTTCCATAACCATTCTGACCCCGCCAAATCCCTGAAAATTGATATGAGTCTGAAGAAGGGTCTCGACCCGAACGTCGCCTATCTCCTTCGCTCCTTAGATGCTGCTGCACCCGCTGAGTTTTCCAGCTTTTTGTGCCCCCTACCCCTGAAATATTGCATGCTTTGACTATTAACAACAAACCTTTCTCACTTTTGGGTTTTGGCTTTCCACAGAGACCGCACCCTCCGTAACTCCCCGGTCAATTCTTCCTTCCCACCCAAACCACCCCCCCTCCCCTGGTACTTTCCCTTGCAACCGCAGGAAATGTACACTTGTCGCTTCACCTCCCCCTTGACTCCATCCAAGGAACTAAGCAGTCTTTCAGGTGCGGCAGAGGTTCACCTGCACCTCCTCCCTTACCAACCTCATCTATTGCCTCCACTGCTCATGGTGTAGCTGCTTACATTGGTGAGACCAAACGTAGGCTTGGCGATCGCTTCGCCCAACACCACCAATCACTTCGCAATAGCCAACCTGGGGATCTCCGGTGGACTCAGCACTTCAACTCCCCCTCCCATTCCCGAATCCTCCAACCTTTTTTATTTCTGGGCCTCCTCCATGGCCTCAGAGTGAGTCCCACTGCAAATTGGTGCAGGAGCACCTCATATTTCACTTGGGTAGTTTACACCCCAGTGGTATGAACATTGACCTCCAATTTCAGGTAGTCCTTGCTTTCTCCCTCTTTCCCCTCCCCTTCCCAGCTCTCCACAACCTACTGTCTCTGCCTCTTCCTTTCTTCTTCCCGCCCCCTATCCCCACATCAGTCTGAAGAAGAGTCTTGACCCGAAACATCACTATTCCTTCGCTCCATAGATGCTGCCCTCACCCGCTGAGATTTCTCCAGCATTTTTTTTTTGTCTACCTTTGATTTTTCCAGCGTCTGCAGTTCTTTCTTAAACCTTTCTCGTTAATATAGTGTACATTGAAAGTTGGACAAGTCATGCTTTAGATTTACCATGTGTTGTTACATACAATTATGTTAATGGTCAGGGCCCTTATTCAGACTGAAATCATTTGCTATCGATTAATATTTGCCCAAGTCAAAATGGGTTAAAATTATTTGCACAGAACACAGTTAATTCCATTGAACGACTTCACAAATATTTTTCAAACATGCTTTAAATGTCAAAATCAATATTCTTTATCAATCCATCATTCACAATCAATTTCTCAGTTTATAAAAACTGTGTCCATCCATTGTGTGTAATCAATGCTCTTTGTTTCAGTTATTGTCCACAATCAATATGTATTGCCTTCGCAGTGTCCACAATGAGTAATCCTGTTAACTTCTTATCCTCTTGTTAGTAATGTGCTTAAATTTAGCATTTTGTCATGTCTGAACTGAGGTCGTAAGTGCTTCATTGGCCATATTTAAGAGGGAGTTGGATGTGGCCCTTGTGGCTGAAGGGATCAGGGGGTATGGAGAGAAAGCAGGTACAGGATACTGAGTTGGATGATCAGCTATGATCATATTGAATGGCGGTGCAGGCTCGAAGGGCTGAATGGCCTGCTCCTGCACCTAATTTCTATGTTTCCTGTTTTCACTCCCTCTAAAAATCCCTCTGTAAAGTTATTTTCTGCTTTGTCTTATCGTGCTTGTTGACTGTTGATCTTGTGACAGTATTTAGTTTTGGATGGGAGTTTTACCACCTGCTTTTGGCTGCATTCACAACAACCTGACTCCAAAAAGGCTCGACCCAAAGAGCTAGGGCTTACTGTGTTAAAGAAGGAACTGCAGATGCTGGAGAATCGAGGGTACACAAAAAGCTGGAGAAACTCAGCGGGTGCAGCAGGCATCTAAGGAGCGAAGGAGATAGGCGACGTTTCGGGTCGAGACCCTTCTTCAGACTGGTCAGGGATCAGGGAAACGAGAGATATAGACGGTGATGTGGAGAGATAAGGAACAATGAATGAAAGATATGCAAAAAAGTATCGATGATAAAGGGAACAAGCCATTGTAAGCTGTTTGTGGTGTGAAAATGAGAAGCTGGTGCGACTGGGATGGGGGGAGGGAGATAGAGATAGAGGGAATGCCAGGGGCCGAGGGCTGAGGGAGAGGTGGGAAGGGGAGGAGACAGCAAGGGTTAACAGAATTGAGAAAATTCAATGTTCAAGCCCAAAGGATGCAGACTCCCCAAGGCGGAATATGAGGTGCTGTTCCTCCAGCTTGCGGTGTTGCTCACTCTGGCCGTGGAGGAGGCCCAGGACCGAGAGGTCGGATGCGGAATGGGAGGGGGAGTTGAAGTGCTGAGCCACTGGGAGGTCGGGTTGGTTATTGCGGACGAAGCGGAGGTGTTCGGCGAAGCGATCGCCAAGCCTCCGCTTGGTCTCACCGATATAGATCATCTGGCATCTGGAGCAGCGGATGCAGTAGATGAGGTTGGAGGAGGTGCAGGTGAACCTCTGTCGGACCTGGAAGGACTGCTTGGGTCCCTGAAAGGAGTGGGGGGGGGAGGTGAAGGGACAAGTGTTGCATTTCTTGCGGTTGCAAGGGAAAGTGCCCGGGGAAGGGGTAGAGCGGGAGGGGAGGGAAGAATTGACAAGGGAGTTGCGGAGGGAGCGGTCTTTGCGGAAGGCTGACAGGGGGGGGAGATGGGAAGATGTGGCGGGTGGAGGGGGTCACGTTGGAGGTGGCGAAAACTGGCGGAGGACTATATGTTGTATTTGCCGGCTGGTGGGGTGAAAGGTGAGGACCAGGGGGACTCTGCCCTGTTTGCGAGTGGGGGAATGGGGAGCGAGGGCAGTGTTGCGGGGTATGGAGGAGACCCTGGTGCGAGCCTCATCAATAGTGGGGGAGGGGAATCCCCGTTCTCTGAAGAATGAGGCCATTTGTGATGAGCTAGGGCTACTGCTAGCCTCACACCACAAGCTAAGCTTCGAGAAGAAGGATGAAGAACCCTTGGGTGTCATCGGAGAAAGAAAGTCTTCTATATGTTTCTGCGACTGCCAGGTTGCTGGGGATACTAGCACTGGGCTCTTCCCTCTTCAATCACAATAACTCAGGTTTTTGTTTGCTGGACACAGATATGATAGTGGCAATTGTGAGGCTTTTAGATAGGCACATGGATATGCAGGAATGGCAGGATATGTATCACATGCAGGCCGAGACACAGACATTGTCATTAATGCAAGACTTACACATTCACACTGTGAGGACTACTGCTAGATTGAAGGGTGGGTACAAATTTGTCAATTTGCCACAGATCTAGCAGTAATAAGCAAGGGAAAAGAAAGTGAGGATCAAGATACAATACCACTCAATTTACTACTTCCATACATGGTCAGATATTGACACATTATGTAACGTAAAAGTTACCTTGAAGGCAACTGGTGAGACACTGGGCACGACCAGATGCTGAGACCAGGGCAACACGCAAATGTACTGCCTTCCCATTGGGTGATTTGGGCAGCGAACAGAAGAGGATATATGCGGAACACATTGCGAAGACATTGGCTGACCTCCTGAAAGTGCATGCAACTCAAAGGGTAACACATGGAAACATAGAAAATAGGTGCAGGAGTAGGCCATTCGGCCCTTCGAGCCTGCACTGCCATTCAATATGATCATGGCTGATCATCCAACTCAGTATCCTGTACCTGCCTTCTCTCCATACCCCCTGATCCCTTTAGCCACAAGGGCCACATCTAACTCCCTCTTAAATATAGCCAATGAACTGGCCTCAACTACCTTCTGTGGCAGAGATTTCCACAGATTCACCACTCTGTGTGAAAAATGATTTTCTCATCTCGGTCCTAAAAGACTTCCCCTTTATCCTTAAACTGTGACCCCTTGTTCTAGACTTCCCCAACATCGGGAACAATCTAGCCTGTCCAACCCCTTAAGAATTTTGTAAGTCTCTATAAGATCCCCCCTCAATCTTCTAAAATTCCTGCGAGTGCAAGCTAAGTCTATCCAGTCTATAGGGTATAGAATACCCTCCAGGGTATAGAAGAATCCAGCATTAAATTTGTACCAGATTGTCGGCAGAGCTTGGAGACAATTATTTCCAGTATGAGATCATTAATGCTCTCATATATACAGTCATAATGAAGTATCCAGTTACCCTCCGCAATTAGATCCTCGACGTCCTCATTCACAGACCACAGTCTGTTCGTATAGGTGGAAATGTGTCAGACTCAATAACAATCAGCACAGGAGCACCTCAAGCCTGCGTGCTCAGCCCCCTGCTGTACTCACTCTATACTCATGAATGCGTAGCCGGTCATAGTGCGAACTCCATCATCAAGTTCACTGACGACACCACTGTTGTGGGACGTATCACTGATGGGGATGAGTCGGAGTACAGGAGATCGAGCAAACTGTCCATATGGTGCCAGCACAATAACCTGGCCTCAACACCAGCAAAACCAAGGAACTGATTGTGGACTTTGGAAGGAGAAGGATGGGGACCCACAGTCCCGTTTATATCAAAGGGTCGATGGTTGAGAGGGTCAAGAGCTTCAAATTCCTGGGCGTGCACATCTCTGAAGACCTTTCCTGGTCCGAGAACACTGATGCAATTATTAAGAAAGCACATCAGCGCCTCTACTTCCTGAGAAGATTACGTAGAGTCTCAAGGAGGACTCTCTCTAACATCTACTGGTGCACAGTAGAGAGCTTGCTGACTGGTTGCATCGTGGCTTGGTTCGGCAACTTGAGCGCCCTGGGGAGGGAAAAGACTACAAAAAGTAGTTAGCACTGCCCGTCCATCATCGGCTCTGACCTTCCTTCCATCGAGGGGATTTATCGCAGTCGCTGTCTCAAAAAGGCTGGCAGTATCATCAAAGACTCATACATCCTGGCCACACCACTCATCTCCCTACTACCTTCAAGTAGAAGGTACAGGAGCCTGAAGACTGCAACGACCAGGTTCAGGAATAGCTACTTCCCCACAGCCATCAGGCTATTAAACCTGGCTCGGACAAAACTCTGAACATTAATAACCCATTATCTGTTATTTGCACTTTATCAGTTTATTTATTCATGTGTGTATATATTTATATAATGGTATATGGACACACTGATCTGTTTTGTAGTCAATGCCTACTATGTTCTGTTGTGCTGAAGCAAAGCAAGAATGTCATTGTCCTATCAGGGACACATGACAATAAACTCACTTGAACGTGAACTTGAACTTGAATGTTGCTGTTCCATGCAACACAAGCAGAAGTCACACTATGTCTGAATGGTACTGCAGAAGCTCAAGCCATGCAAGCTCGTCTAGCAAGCTGCTGCGTGCTTCAAGTCCTGTTCTGTTGACACCAACATGAAAATTATACATGCAGGGGATTATGACAGTCTGTCAATCTGCCCTTTGCTATGTGCTAAGGTTCCTGAGGCAGTGTCATGGTGGGCCTTGATGCGACTTTGTCCTCTGGCAGGATGGTTAGCATTTCATCATCCGACCACTGCCACTTCAGCATTGCTATTGCCTAGCAGAAAATTAGCTGGATTTCCATGGTCATCATGTGAAGACGTGGGCACAGTGGCGCAGTTTGTAAAGCTGCTGCCTCACAGTGCTGGAGACTCAGCCTCAGATGCCGTCATTGTGGAGTTTGCACGATCCGATTTCCTCCCACATCCAGCGGCATAGTGCTAGAGTTACTGCCTTCCAGCATCAGACACCTGGGTTTGATCCTGAGTATGGGTGCTGTCTGTACAGAGTTTGTATAGTCTCAGTTCAGTTTCAGTTTTAGTTTATCGTCACGGGTATGGGGGTACAGTGAAAAGGTCCCTGTGACCGCGTGGGTGCTCTAGTTTGCGCCCACACTCCAAAGAAGTACAGGTTTGTAGGTTCATTGCATTTGGTAAAAATTGTAATTGGTTCCTAGTGTGTAGGATAGTGCTGGTGTACGTGGTGATCGCTGATTGCCGTGACTCGGTGGGCTGAAGGGCCTGTTTCCGCCCTTCCATAAAATAATTGCTTGATAAATGTAGAGAAACATTATTGCCGAATAAAAGCATTCCTTCTTTGTTCTGGCTCAGCTGACCTCAATTGGGCATGCTTTCAAGGTGATAATATTTGCCTCAGTACTCCTGGACTGGTGAGTGGAAAATGAGACAAATATGCAGCTACTATGCCTGGACATGCTGGAGGCAGGAAACATGTTCCCGATGTTGGGGGAGTCCAGAACCAGGGGCCAGAATTTAAGAATAAGGGATAAGCCATTTCGAATGGAGACAAGGGAACACTTTTCCTCACAGAGAGTTGTGTCTGTGGAATTCTCTGCCTCAGGTGGGGGCCGGTTCTCTGGATACTTTCAAGAGAGAGCTAGGTAGGGCTCTTAAAGATAGCAGAGTCAGGGGATATGGGAATAAGGCAGGTACGGGGTACTGTGGGGATGATCAGCCATGATCACATTTAATGGCTCGAAGGGCCGAATGGCCTACTCCTGCACCTATTGTCTATTGTCTATTGAGATTGAAACAATAAGATCAACTTTGATTGTGGTGGTCACTTATCTAAACGTTTATCATCTGTCCAAAATTGCACTTAAGAATTTTCATTTTTGTGGACCACTGAAGAATGGAAACACTTGACAGGACAATACAATGAAGCACACAAGGAATAAGTTTGTCCCATTTCATAAACACCACTTATTTTAATGTTATCCCATTAGTCGCATTTCCCTGCTCTTTTGCTGCAACCCTGGAATTTTTACCTACTTTTCCTTTACCTGTTATATTTAAGTACTTAACTAGTTACTAATGAAGCAGTTCCCCAGAATTGATGAGCGTGATGTTTGAGTACAACAGAATGCTCTTGAAAAAGGAGAATAACATTTGAGGGATAGAGGATGTAACAAAGAAAAACACCATTTGATTACTCTCTTTTATTATAACTGTGTAAAAACAATGTCCGAAGGCAGGGGTCTCCAAACTATGGCCCGTGGGCCTCAAAAGACCCACCAGGAGATTTTATCCAGACCGCAGCAAGCTCTTAACACATTCCGTTTGGCAGGCTAGCGTTTAGCAGGTTTCTGTGGTAGCGCGGGAACTTACACGTCAGAACTTACAGCGCGGAAACAAGCCCTTCGCTCACCCCCTACCCCCTACCCCCCACCCCGCACCCTCCATACTAACACTATCCTACACACGCACACACACCAGGGACAATTATACCAACCCAATTCATCTACAAATCATCGTTGTATAACCAGTATATGTAGTTACTTCCTATACAAACCTGTTAGTATTTGCAGTGTGGGCGGAAACTGGGGCTCCCAGAGAATATCTCTGCAGGTCAGTTGGAGAATGTATAAACAGCACCTGTATTCAGGAACAAACCCAGCACACTGGCGCTGTATGGCAGCAACTTAAGACTGCGCCACCATGCCGCCCAATTATCTTGTACAACTGTAATGTAACAAATGATTGCAGCTGTTTTCAAAATCCATCTGATTTTTTTTACAAAAGGCAGATTCTGCCCCTACGTTTTGACAGTGGGGAAAAAAGGGAAAAAGATCAATTATTCGCAGACCAATTACCTCGTTGTATTTGTTGGGCCAAAGGGTAAATTATGTCAGAGCAACTTGAAAGCTTTCATATGGCCATGCATTTACTGTTTATAAGTGGCGATGTCGCTGCAGACTAACGTGTCAAGGCAGTGTTTGTCGAAGGAGTTTGTCAGGAGTTTACCCTAAATATTAATGTGGGTGCAGAGAAACTAAAATCAAAAGTTGATTGAAAATAACACGCATGGGAATCGAATCCCAGTGGAATATACCACATGCTGAGCAATTTTGCATCAACCCATACAATGCTGTACCTATATATTGAACTGATCGCATAGCCATTGGATGTAATAGTCCGGATAGATGTGTTAATTGCTGATGCGCATTCACGCTCACTTTCTTCTTCCACTTGACGGCCACCTAACCACAGAATGACTCGTGCACTCCATTAATAGGAAATCTCTAGTTTGGATGTAATCTTCAGAGCCTTTTCAACATTTATATTTAGAGTAACTCGGGTAAGCTTCTTCCGCTGCCATTGGTCGCTGTCAGTTAGGGCGCATCACAGCTTCCTCCATCGGGTTTGGTTGGAGTTGCCATGGGTGGGGGGAGAGAGCGAGGAGGGCCAGGGTGTTGGAGGGGGGCAGGGTTTCACCATGCTCCTGACTCGCTGCAACCGGTGGGGAACCGGTAAGTGTGTGTGTATATAAATTAATTCACCCGCCCTTTAGCTTAACATTAGTTGACGGTGACAAGTTTTGGTTTGAATTTTATTTTTATTTATTTATTTTTTATTAGAAGCAATTGTACCAGAATAAAACATTCAGAATCTAAAATTATATAATTATTATATAGATTCAATTTTAACTTTTTAACCTGAAAATGAGAGAAAAGAAGAAAGAGCAAGAGAGGGAAAAAGTGAGACGTGAAAAGATAGCTCGAAAAAGCACACAGATAAGACCCCTAGACTACCAAAGTAGTGTGGCTAAAAAGCGAATAAATATATAAGAAAGAAAAAAAAAGAAAAAAAGAAAGTGGATATATACCTGCCCCTCATCACCTATCTGCCCACCTCACCCAACCCAGAATCGGATTTAAATCTAAATTTGTGTTGCGCCATACTATCCTTGTAAGAATTCGGTAAAGGGTATCCATGTCTTGAAAAATTGATCTGGTTTTTCTGCCAAGAAAGCCTAATATTTTCCAAATGTAGTGTCTCGGACATGTTTGTAATCCACATCTTCACAGAAGGGACTGATGCATGTTTCCAAAATTTGACTATTGGTTTTTTCGCCATTATCAGGCCATAGTTAAGGAAACGTCTTCGAAATAATGTTAGCTCAGAACAGGCTTTGGACATAGTGTAATCAATTCTGTGTCGGGGTCCAATTTTATTTTAAGTGTTTTAGAAAAAAAAAACAAATATTCCCCTCCAGAAATTGTGTAACTTTATACAGGAGGCAAAAGAGTAGGTTATGGTTGCTTCCTGAAGGAGACATTTATCACAAATAGGGGAGACATTTGGGAAGATCTTATTCAGTTTAGACTTTGAATAATAAAGTCTATGCAGTATTTTAAATTATATTAACGAGTGCCTAACATTAAGAGAACAGTTATGTATATATAGAAGGCTTTGCTCCCATCTATCTTTTAAAATTGTTAGGCCCAATTCATCTTCCCAAGCTCGTCTAATTATTTCCGACGATGGGGTTTGTATACATAAAAGGATATTATAAAGGTACGATATTAACTTATTTGAATCTGACTTTCTATTCATGCATTTGTCTAGTATGTCTCGAACCATATATTGACAGTTTTGGGTATGTGATTTCAGATAGTCTCGTATTTGAAGATCTAAAGTATTGGCTACCTTTCAGATTATATTTCGACTGTAATTCTTGAAATGAGAGGAGAGCCCCCATCTCATAAAGATCTCCCAGCTTTTTAATTCCTAAGCTTTCCCATGGCGTATAAACGCCTTGTCTAAAGTAGACGGCTTAAACGAGGGATTGTTGGCGATTGGTGAGAGAAGAGATAATTTTCTCAATTTAAGGGTTGACCACGTTTCCAGATTCGTAAGGTGCTATGGATGATCAGATTTTTCTCATATGCTGATTTCTTCAGATTTATTGGAGAGAGAAGAATCGCGCCTATATTAAAAGGCAAACAATATTCTCTCTCCATTATTAGCCAGTTTACCTGTTGGCATGTATCGTCCATCCAATAGATTACATTTTTAATATTCGTTGCCCAGTAATAATTAAAAAAATGAGGGAGAGCCAGTCCGCCAATTTCTTTGGGTTTACATAAATGTCATTTATGGATTCTGTGAGTTTTATAATCCCAAATAAAATTTGTGATCACAGAATCGAGTTTTTTATTTTTATTTTAGGGAGAAAAATCGGTATTGATTGAAATAGGTACAGGATTTGTGGAAGGAAGATCATCTTTATGGCATTTATTCTACCTATGAGGGAGATTGGAAGCATTTTCCAAAATTGAATAAGGGCATTTAGTTTGGTAATTAATGGTGGAAATTGTTTTTTGTTTTTTTATTTTTATTTATTAGTACAGTAAATTACATTAATACGCGTCCCATATATATTATTACATTTATTGTACCCCTTCATTTTTTAAAGCTATTAAAAAAGGATAGAAATTGAGAAAATAGAGAAAGTGAGAGTGAATTGTGAAAGTGAAGAAGCGTGACGAAAGGAGAGAAGAAAGACCCCTTAAACGAAGAATTAGAGAAAGGAAATTAAGAGATAGACCCTAGAAAAGAAGAAAGAGAATGAAGAAAAAAGAAATAGACAGTTGCTCTATTGTAAACATCACGCAAAAGTAATATACCAACTTGACACTTTTCATCTCCCTTTACCAAGACCTGACACCGGTGCCTTTTTAAAGTACGATTGCACCTTATCCTTGTAGTAAGTTTATAAATGAAGACCATGTCCTATAAAAGCAATCTGATTTTCCTGCCAGACGGAGTCTCATATCTTCCAGGTGTAATGTTTCAAACATAGTTGAAATCCACATGTTTATTGTTGGTATAGGAGCGTTTTTCCAAAATTTTAAAATAAGCTTTTTTCCAGTTATTAACCCATATTCAAATAGGTTATTTTGGAACACATTTAGTTCAGGGCTACCTTCCGTTGTTCCAAAGATAATCCATTCTGCTTTTGGTATCAGTTTTACTTTAAATAATTTTGTAAAGATTTCAAAGATTTCAGTCCAAAATGTTTGAATTTTTATACAAAAAACAAAAGAATGCGCTATAGTAGCTTCTTGAGCCTGGCATTTATCACAGATAGGTGATATGTTGGGAAAAAGTTTACTTATTTTGGTTTTTGAATAGTATAATCTGTGTAAAAAATGTAATTGGATTAAAGTGTGTCTTACATTAATTGAACATTTGTACACATTTAATAAATGTTCATCCCACCTCTCTTTTAAAATTTTAATAGCTAATTCTTGTTCCCAGTCTCGTCTAATACCTTCGGTTGTTGATATTTCTACATTTAAAATAATATTATATAAATATGATATTAAATTTGCTGATTTGGCCTTTGTCTTCATTGCTTCATCCAGTAAATCTAATGGCATGTTGTAATAATCTTGTGTATATTTTTTCAGATAATCACATATTTAAAAATATTTAAAATATTGATTGTTTCCCAGATTATCTTTTAGTTGTAATTGTTTGAATGATAGTAATTTTCCAGTTTCATACAAGTCTCTAATCATTTTAATTCCTATTCTTTCCCATTGTATAAATGATTTGTCTATAATAGAGGGTTTAAATGAAGGGTTATTCCTATTGGAGATAAGAGAGATAGATTTCTTTAATTTTAAATTATGTTTCATTTGTTTCCAAGTTCTAATTGTACTATGTATAATTGGGTTTTTTGTTATAGTTTGTGTTATTCAACTTCATTGGTGAGAAGAGGATCGCTCCAATGTTACAAGGGGAGCAGTCCTCACTCTCCATAATAATCCAGTCCAGCTGCTGGGCAGAATTGTCCAGCAGTTGAATCATATTTTTAATATTTAGTGACCAATAATAGTACATAAAGTTAGGGAGTGCTAATCCACCTACTGCTTTGGGTTTATTCAAATGTGTTCTTTGTATTCTATGGGATTTGTAATCCCATATAAAATTTGTAATGTCTGCATCCAATTTAAAAAAAAAACTTTTTTGGTAAATATATAGGAATTGATTGGAATAGGTATAAAATTTGTTGTAGAACGATCATTTTTATAGCATTTATTCGACCTATTAAAGACATCAGAAGCGTTTTCCAGAATTTAATTAAGTTATTTAATTTCTTAAGTAAAGGATTATAATTTGCATTAAACATATCCTGATATTGTCTGGTTAAATTCAATACCCAAGTATTTAAATTTTTCGGTAGCTAATTTAAAAGGGAATTTTAAGAGGTGTGTTGAGTCTTTCGGTTTTATTGACATGATTTCACTTTTGTTCCAATTTATTTTGTATCCTGAGAATGATCCAAAATCCTCAATGAAGTTTAATATGTTTGGTATAGTGGAATGGGGTTTTGTAATGTACAGTAGTACATCATCAGCGTATAATGATATTTTATTATTTGAATATTTTGTGTTGTAGCCATGGATATTCGGATGTGTTCTAATTCTTTCCGCTAGGGGTTCAATTATAAGAGCAAATAACAGCAGTGATAGTGAGCATCCTTGTCTATTACCCCTTGATAACTGAAATTTAGTAGATTAAAATGTTATTAGTTGGCTTATTATATAGTAATTTAATCCATAGGATGAAATTCTCTCCCAATTGGAATTTTTGCAATACATTAACCATATAATCCCATTTCACCTGATCGAATGCTTTCTCTGCATCCAACAAAATAATTGATAATTCTTATTCTTCAGTTTGGTGTGAATGCATTATGTTGAGCAGACGTCTCAAATTATTAGATGATTGTCTCTTAGGGATAAACCCCGTTTGATCCAGATTTATTAATTTACTAATCTACTTACAATCTTCTAGCTAATATTTTCGCTAATATTTTTTGATCTGTATTTAACAACGCAATAGCTCTATATGATCCGGGTTCTTCTATATCTTTGTCTTACTTAAGTATTAATGTAATCTTTGATTCTGCTAGTGTTTCAGGTAATGTTTGTTCTTTAAAGGCATATGTATACATTTTTCGTAAACGTGGTGTAATTATGTCGTAAAAACTTTTATAAAATTCATTACTAAATCCATCAGGTTCTGGTGTTTTTCCATTCTTTAATGAAATTATAGTGTCTTCTATTTCCTTAATTGAAATTTGTGCTCCCAATTCCTCTTGTTCCTGCAACTATATTTTGGAAGATTACAATTATCCAAAAACTGTGACTTTATTGGTGTCCGTTGTCGTTTTGGATGTGTACAAATTCTCATAAAATTGCACAAATCTTTTATTACTATCATTCGGTAAAGTTAATACTTCCCCTCTATCTGATTTGATCTTTAGGATCGTGTGTTCTTTTTCTCGTTTTTTTAACTGACGTGCCAAAAGTTTGTGGGGTTTATCCCCAAATTCAAAATGTTCCTGTCTTGTAATTTGGAATAATCTTATAACTTTAGCTGATAATAATTTATTTAATTTAAATTTCAGTATTAATATTTTATTGTGTTTATCCATAGTTGGGTCTTTAGCATTATCTATATCCGGTTGTCCTAATTTGTCTTCTAACTGTTTGTTCGTTCTTGTTTTTTTTATTTTGAAAAGCTTGGTATGAAATTATAACGCCTCTAATAAATGCTTTGAAGGATTCCCATAATAATGTGGGCGATATGTCTGGAGTGTCATATATTTTCGAAAAAGAGGTTCCATTTGTTGTTTTAGATATATACTCCCCTGCGGGTCTTTTAAAATTTGAGGATTATACCTCCAAAACGATTTATTCTTAGACATTCCTTCCAGTTTTAAAAAGAAAGTTAGTGGGGAGTGATCTGAGATTGTGTTGGTATGGTATTTTGGGTTCGAAGTATAAGGGATTAATTTTGTATCCACCAGGAAATAATCTATATGTGAGTATGTCTTGTGTACCATTGAATAAAACGTGTATTCCCTGCCGGTCGGATTTGTGATCCTCCACACATCTGTAATATTGGTATTTTTTATATATGTGTTTAAAAGTTCACTAGTTTTAGATTTCGTATTACCTCTCTGTTTTTGCCTAGATTTGTCTAAGAAAGGATCTAAAAACACAATTAAAGTTTCCTCCAATTATGACATTTTGGTAATTATATTCTGCAATTGTATTCAAGATTTTATTGAAAAATGAGGATTGTCAAAGTTGGGCGCATATATATTTACCAAGGTGATTGGGGTAGCATGGATCTCACCGGTAACTATCAAATATCTCCCTTCCATATCTGTTATGGTATTCTTTGGTTTAAATGGTATGCCTTTACGAATAATGATTGTCGTACCTATAGATTTCGAAGTATATGAAGAATGAAAGATTTGGCCTATCCAATTCGGCCTCAATCTAGCTTGATCTTGGGATTTGCGATGAGTTTCTTGTAAAAAAATAATGTCTGTATTGTATAATTTCAGCTGAGCTAATATCATACCCCTTTTAATGGGTTCATTAACACCCCTTATGTTCCAACTGTGGAATGAGATTCCTCCCAGTTTCTTTTATTTATCGTCTTGCATTTTGAATGGTTTTAATACCCATATATCTTACGGTGCATCCATACCTCATGTCTTTGGATATTGGGGGAACATTTGCACTACAGAATTCAATTGGTAGATTTCTTTTGCGATTGTCCTTAAACAAAAAACACACACATGTGACTTTTTGTGATAATTTAAAAATATATATATTTTTTTAAGTGAAAATACAGTGTCCGAACTTGTCGATACTGTAACATGTGACCCACCTGTAGGTGAGCTCCGCTCCCTTAATTACTCATAGCATAGTGGAGCGGGACCCGTTCAAAATCAAATGTATAGTACCCATTTACAGTATATGTATACATTTCATTATGACTTCTCATATATATCTAACAATTTTATCTACTAAGCGTTTAAATGTATGATTTTACCTTCGGTAATAATCAACTGTTGGTTGAAGGGGTTAACCTGAAACGGGCTCCTGGATCTGGGCCAGGTGCCCGCTTCTCCTTCTCTCCCCCCAATTATAGATAAAGTTGAAACTTATTGAATTATATATGTTAGTTTTTAAATGTATTATTAGTTATTTCCTTATCAACTATCGCCCTCTGTGAAAGGGAAAGTCTCTCTTTTATACTACTTGGTTTAATTCTTCCCCATTCTGCAATTCTGGTTAACATCCGTTACTGTTTCTATGTTAATATTGTTAAAAGTGTTAGATCTATACAATTTAAGTTAGTCATTTATTCTCTTAAACAACAGCAATTGCTTCTGTCCACATTCTGCTCTTCAGTTCATCGTTCCGGTGTTTATCTTTCTTTGCTTCTCTTGGAACACAGAATGTCCTTGAATTAAAATTCCACCGATAAGAAGTCTAGACAGGTGCACGTGGAAAGTTTCTCCATCTTAGTCTTTTACAATAGTAATGATTCTCCGCTAATGTTCAGCCGCTGACAGTGGAATAATAAAAATAAAGATTTGTCCATACCATCCATACCTTCAAACTACTTGTTGTCTTCCATGATGGTTTGAGCATATTTGTATACAGCCTCCGGATGTATGAACGATTTTTCCTGTCCCTTGTAGGAGACCTTCATTTTAGCTGGGTAAAAAACACCATATCTAACATTTTGAATTCCTTGGAGAATATGCTTTGTCTTTGAGAACTGATTTCGCTTTTGTACAATTTCATAAGGATAGTCCCTGAATAGTTTGATAGAGATATCACCGAACATCAATGGCACTCCATATTTGATTTTCCTCATAACCTCTTCAAGGTCTGAAATGTCCCGAAATTTCACAATGATCTGTCGTGTACGGTCTGGAGTTGTTTGTGATCTTGGTTTAAATCTCGGTACTCGATGTGCCAATTCAATTTTCGGTTTGTTAGGGAGATTAAGAACTTGTTTAATTAAGCCCGCAGCGATGGTGGAAAATTTGCTTGAAATAAAGAAGGGTATTTTCTAGTTACGTAAACTCCAAGATATTTAGATTTTTCCGTAGCAATTCTAAAAGGAAATTTTAGAAGCTGTGTTGAATCTTGATGTTTTATTGACATAATTTCACTTTTGTTCCAATTTATTATATATCCTGAAAAGGAACCTAATTCCTCTATAAGATTTAATATGTTTGGAATACTAACTTGGGAATTGGTAATATGTAGTAGTACGTCATCTGCATACAACGATATTTTATTATTAGAATATTTAATATTATAGTCATGAATGTTCGGATGTACTCTTATGTTTTCAGCTAAAGGTTCGATCACAAGGGCAAATAACAGAGGCGATAATGCACACCCCTGTCTATTGCCCCTGGATAATTGAAATTTAAGTGAGAATGTTTTAGTCAGTATTCTGGCAGTCAGCTTGTTATATAACAACTTTATCCATGAAATAAAATTTTCTCCTAATTGAAATTTTTGCAATACTGTAAAAAGATATTTCCAATCTACTTGGTCAAATGCTTTTTCTGTATCTAATGAAATAATTAATGTCTTCTTTTATCGTTCGATGTGAGTGCATTATATTAAACAGGCTTCTCAAGTTGTTGAACATATAAACCCAATTTGATCCGGGTGTATTAATTTACTAACGTATTTGCTTAGTTTTCTTGCCAGGTTTTTTGCTAATATGTTCTGGTCTGTATTTAGCAGAGCTATTGCTCTATATGATCCCAGCTTTTCGAGATCTTTATCTTTTTTGGATATCTGTGTAATAGTTGATTCAGCTAAAGTTTGTGGTAGCGTCTGTTCTTTAAATGAGTGTATATAAAGGGCTTGTAAACGCGGGGAGATTAATTCATGAATTTTTAAATAAATTAATTACTAAACTCATCTGGCCCTGGCGTTTTACCGTTATTCAGTAATTTAATAGTCTCTTCAATTTATTTTATTGTAATCTGCGCTCCTAATTCTTCACGTTCAGCCGCGTTAAGTGACGGAAGATTGCAATTGTCGAGGACATTTTTAATTGTTATAGTTTCTACTGAAGTTTTAGATGTGTATAAATTTTGACAGAATTGTAAACATCTTTCGTTAATATTTTTAGGGAGTGCAAACAGTTCACCTTTTCCTGATCTAATTTTTTGAATAGTATGATCGTTTTCCAGTTTTCTCAACTGGCATGCCAGAAGTTTATGCGGTTTGTCGCCGAATTCAAAGTTTTTCTGTTTAGTAATTTGAAATAGCCTGATAACTCTTGCAGAGCAAATTTGATTGAATTTGAATTTTAATACTGCTATCTTATTGTGTTTATCAACAGAAGGATCTATAGCATTTTCTGAATCTAGCTGTCTAATCTGTTCTTCTAATTCCAGTTGTTCCATCCTATTGTTTTTATTTTGATATGCTTGATATGAGATAATAGAGCCTCTAATAAAGGCCTTAAAAGATTCCCATAATAACAAGGCTGAAATACCTGGTGTGTCATTTGTCTCATAAAACAATTCCATCGGTTGCTTCAGATATTCACAGCAGGCTGGGTCAGTTAATATTTGAGGATTAAATCTCCAGAACGTTTTTTATTGTACATTCCTTCTAGTTTTTAGGAGAAAGTTAGAGGACAATGGTCGGAAATAATCTTATTATGATATTTGGGATTCGTTGTAAAAGGTATTAGTTTTGTGTCCACCAGAAAGCAATCAATACGTGTATACATTTTGTGCACGGCTGAATAAAAGGAATATTCTCTTCCGGCTGGATTCGCAATCCTCCATATGTCGGTTATAATTTGTATTTTTATATACGTGTTTAGGAGTTCGCTAGATTTTGATTTTGTATTATATCTCCTTTGTTGTGAGGATTTATCCAGATATTGGTCCAGAACACAGTTGAAGTTTCCTCCAATTATCAGATTTTGCTGGGTGGAATCTGAGATTGTATTAATTATTTTATTAAAAAATTGTGGGTTGTCAAGGTTGGGGGCGTAGATATTCACCATAGTAAGTGGGGTTGAATATATCTCCCCAGATACTATGATGTTCCCACCCTCCTTATTTGCCAAAGTGGCTTTATGTTTGAATGGTATAACTTTACGAATTATAATTGCTGTACCTCTAGCTTTGGAGAGAAAAGTAGAATGATATAATTGGCCAATCCAGTTAGCCTTCAGCCTGTTATGCACTCCATCTTTGAGATGCGTCTCCTGTAAAAATATGAAATCAGCATTAATCGATTTTAAATGGGCTAGAACCTTACCCCTTTTAATTGGCTCATTAACGCCCCTAATGTTCCAACTACAAAATGTAATTCCTCCAATTTTCTTCAAAGGATCATCTTGCATTAGAGGTTACATAGACAAAAGTGCTGGAGAAACTCAGCGGGTGCAGCAGCATCTATGGAGCGAAGGAAATAGGCAATGTTTTGGGCCGAAAACTCTTCTTCAGTCTGAATTTCGGCTGAGTTTCCCCAGCACTTTTGTCTACCTTCGATTTTCCAGCATCTGCAGTTCCTTCTTAAATGCATTAGAGCTTACATGGTTTCCCTTGTTTCAGATGGAGTAACACACTATTTAAAATCAACCTTCTGGTTACTGGGTGGTTGAGCCCTATTCCAAAGCCCTGCAGGTATCTCCCGAGAAAGAGTGCCTTAAGAAGAGTGAGTAGAGAATGTGCTAAATAAATTAAATTATTTAAAAAAACATAAAAAATCACAGCATTTAAAGGTACCGTGCGTGTGACCCACCCCCTGGTGGGATATTTCTTGTAAACTTCCGTGGATGTTGATTTCAGTTAGCTCCGCCCCTTGCAGAGTAATACTAAAAAAAAGGGACTGAGCGACATATAATGTAACAAAGAAAAAACAGAGAACAATCCGTAAATAATTTCATCTGAGAGAATTAGATATCTTTTTATACAATACATACTAAGTGGGTATTTTCTGGTTAAATTGGAATATAAAACCTCTTAACTTGCTTATTGAAATGAGCATGTTAAATACATAACCGGTTTAAAATCGGCAGGCTGAAAGAAGTTAATTAGTACCACCAGCAGTTCAGCAGGCAGAGTGAGATCTCTCTCTCTCCTCCCTTCTCAAACACCCATCAACAGCCCAGCAACATCCCCAATCATTCTAATACTGTTTCTAAACTTCCTCGCATCTTACCACAACTTACCCAATGCATATCTACACTTACTTAACCCTTCTTTCTCTATTGACCCCTGCCCTCTGCCTGGGCATCCCACTTACTCTCTTCTCTACTTGACTATCCTAACTTTCCCTGGTTACCTGACTAATCCACTCTAAATCCCCCGTCCAATAACATTCTGTAATTTGAATTTCTTCCATTTGTTTTACATACGTTCTTTTTTGAGTTAATTAAATTTATAAAGCTGACATTTTATTTATTTTTTCCTATGGCCCGCAAAAATGTGCCAAATATATAATGTGGCCCTCATACTGAAAAATTTGTAGGCCCGTCCTAAGGATTAACTGTAACTATGTGTTGCTGCCCCCTGGAGTCATTTATCTAAATTGCTGCTGAGTAATTTACACTTTAAGATGCAAGAAGAGTTCCAAACCGAAACATTGCCTGCCATTCCCTTCACAGATGCTGCCTGACCCGCTGCGTTTCTCCAGCACTTTGTGTTTTGACTTTAATAATATATGACTTGCCGAAGCTGTTCGAAATAAAGGTAATTCCAAGTATATCTGCAAAAATAAGTTACATTTATCCTTCACTAAAAGTAAAAAATAATAAATAGGAAAGCATTTTGGCCAGGTTAGAAAAATAGAGAAAACAGAGTAAATGAATAAGTCTAATCACTGGCTCACCTGTTCCTGAACTATTTCCTCCTGTCAAGTTAGGCTGGCTAAACCTTAAATCCAGAGAAAAGTTTAAATTCCTATTTTCACACCATCATCGAGATCTATTATTGTATCAGTTTGTAACTTGTCAATTTTCTTCTAGCACCATGAAACAATATATTTTGCGTTTAGCACTGAGTTTAGCACTGCATGACTCTTGTTCTCCACTCGGTGAAAACTTTGACCTGTCCAAAATTCGGAGGCAAGTCAGAAACCGATTCATCCTGTCCCACATTAAATCTTGTTTGCTTATCAGTTCTGTCTTTCCTGGCCTGTGCATCCTGATTCATACAAAAACAATGAACTTACAACTATTTTACCTCCCTCCACTGTCTCTGCAACCTATTCAACATCCTTTCCATCTCTATGACTGTAACTTTGTGCCTTTCACCTAAATCCATAATAGTAGAAGCTCTTAATGGCCTTAGTGGCATTCTCTGGCACTATTTTCTGAGCACTATTTTCCTGAGCACTTATGCCACTGTTTTCTAGCATAATTTTAAAGACCTTCTAAAAAGTGATTTGTTCAACCAAGCTATCTATGTCCTAACATCTTTCTATGGTTTTCTGTATTGAATATGGAATATCATTCAACTTGTGTCACAAAAGGGCAGCACAGTGTCTCAAAGCACCAGCAATCCAGGTTTGATCCTGTCCTCGGGTGCAATCTGTGTGGAATTTGTCAGGTCTCCCTGTGGCCACTTGGGTTTCCCCCAAGTGCTCCGGTTTCCTCCTACAACCTACATATGTGTAGGTTTGTAGGTCAATTGGCCTCTCTAAATTGCCCCTAGTGTACTAGGAGGGGATGCAAAAGTAGGATAACATAGAACAAGCGTGAATGGGTGATCGATGGCCGGTGTGGAATCAACAGGCCGAAGGGCCTGTTCCATGCTGTATATTTCAATCAATTAATTAATAAATATAGAAATTACTGGCATGTATTTCATAACATTAGTCTGTCATTTTGGTTTTATAATTTATTTTAATTATCTTCACTTTCACTTTGTTATTCTTATTTAGTGTCTATTTTCTGACTGGCACTTGCTGGGAAACAACAGACTGGATGTATAACCCTATGTTGCATATCCTATAGTTTTTTCGACGTGGAGAAAGGTCATGCCAATGCTGATATCCATCTGTTTACTCTGCTTCCTTTTACACACACAATTTGTGCCATTAAGTTATGCCAAAATGCTCAGAGATAAAACATACTTCTCGTCCTCCTGAGAATACACTGAAATATGTTTTACTTCCTTTGGAAGCAACTTTATACAGAATCAAAAAAGGATGTTCTTGGCAGCCTGTAGGTTATTTTTGGAACTCCTCTCTATTAATACGGCCAGAAAGAAAGTGATGGGAGCCCAGAGTGGGTCAGACCCCAGCACCTTTCTTTTCAGGTTAAATATTAAAGCATTATATTGAAGCATAAAGCTAAATGTAATGTGAATCAATTACTTGCCGTTGACTACCATAAAATACTAAAGTCATTCATGTGCTGCACCTGTTGATCAGAGCCTGGCTCTACTGTGGAATGTAATTAGGAATGTAATTTAGCCTAACCTTATTCATACCTAATCCAATTTGAAGCATAAATGTTGCATTCAAGTGTAAGTTAAAAGATTCGCAACAGTTTGCACCAGATTGCACTATTTCAAGCTGAAAAACTCAAAAGCTCCCTACCACCCCCCCCCCCCCCCCCCCCCTCCCTCCCTCCCATTAAGGTCTTAATCACCTACCAATATTGAATGGAGTTACACTTGTTAAGTACCCTATCATCAACCTCCTGGGCGTTATTAATGATCAGCCACTCAACTTGTATAGCCACACAAATACCATGGCTGCAAATGTAGGTATGTTACAATACTTACCTTGAGCGGCTCTGCAGTTCTATCACTGCCCGTGTGCGCGACTTTGGCTCCTTTGAGAGGGGGGCGTGTTTAAAATGCGGTATTTCAGAAGCACATTCAAATCGATGTTGAACAGGTTATTTAGTTGATGAAGAAAAATCGCTTCGACTGCCGTTCTCTGAAGTGATTTTTAAACTGCCCTTGCTAATTAAATTGCTGTAGTAATTTAAAAATCATCTTCTAAAGCCGTCAACGCCGACAACAGGACGGACCTCACGGAGGGGGCAAGGCAAGGTACACAGTTTATTTTTTTCATTAAAAAGTGCTTCTTGGGATACCTTTAATCCACATTTCATGTTGCGAGAAGGTGATTTATTCCCCATATGAACCGGCAGTATTTTTCCTGCCGATATGGGGTTTAAATTCACTGCAACTGCAATGTTCCAATCGATCGCGTTCCAGAAAATCCCACTCGCAAGATGATTTAAATGGCCATTAATTTACGGGAATTAAACATTAAATTCCTTTCAGTATGAAAATGGCTATAACGTTTTTAATACTGAAGATATGAAAGTGAATTAGGTGTCAATTTTTTATGTTTTATCTGATGGGATAAATTGCAGACTTGATTTTTAAAATCTCAAAATTTTGTAACATTGCTAGCAAATGCACGTCAGAGTATAGAGTTTCCTGAGACATGTGGCTCACTTCGTATACTCCAATACTTAAACCAACATCTGTACTTAAACCACCAACACATTCTCAAGAGCACCAGGAAATGAGCAATTGCTGACCTTGTCACTGATGGTGTGTGGACCTGAGATCCTGTGAGCGATGTTGTCTGGGGCTATGCTCCTGGTAGGGCCACCCATGGCGGTAAGGTCGAGGGGGAGGTCTCTGACAAAGAGCAATCCAACCAAGACCCTCAAAGGTGGAACAGGCGGAGGACGATGGCTGACCTTAGTGAGCATCACAACGGCTGGGAAGGTGGATGAAGGCTGCAACAGAAAAGGTTCTCCGGTTGTCTTGGATTCCTTATGCCACTGGATCCTGACCCAGATCTGTCATGGACCATGGGGTGGCTGCCTGAGCACCATTCTCCCCCACATTAAACAATGTCAT
Source organism: Okamejei kenojei (assembly GCA_035221665.1). NCBI lineage: Eukaryota > Metazoa > Chordata > Chondrichthyes > Rajiformes > Rajidae > Okamejei > Okamejei kenojei. The sequence goes on along the minus strand of CM069132.1, from coordinate 103,083,537 downwards.
GCACAGGCGTCTCCATATAGGGAATAGCACCCCGGAGAGACCCCATGATCAGCCATGACTGAAGGGGGCCTAAGAAAAAGACAAGAAGATGCCACTCTTGGGCACATTGTGGAAGTAAATTTTGAACAAGTTCTAACTACTCAAGTTGGTTGACATTCAAATAAAGAACCTCCTAAAACTTATCTGGTTGATCCCTCAGGTGGCAAAATGAACATGGCTAAGTTGAGAATATTAATACTGATTCAAAAACACTCAAAACGCTGCTGTCAGATATCCAGCAAGTCATTATTTTGTTCATTCTCCTGGGAAAGTCTTTGTATATTGGTAACAATTTCAAGTTAAAGGAAGTTCACGTGTAAGGTTTAAGACTAGTTTGAGTTTAAGCAGCAGACAATAGACAATAGGTGCAGGAGTAGGCCATTTGGCCCTTTGAGCCAGCGCCCACCATTCAATGCGATCATGGCTGATCATCCTATCAGTACCCCCGTTCCTGCCTTCTCCCTATATCCCCTGACTCCGCTATTTTTTAAGAGCCCTATCTAGCTCTCTCTTGAAAGCATCCAGAGAACCTGCCTCCACCGCCCTCTGAGGCAGAGAATTCCACAGACTCCCCACTCTCTGTGAGAAAAAGTGTTTCCTCGTCTCCGTTCTAAATGGCATACTCCTTATTCTTAAACTGTGGCCCCTGGTTCTGGACTCCCCCAACATCGGGAGCATGTTTCCTGCCTCTAGCGTGTCCAACCCCTTAACAATCTTATATGTTGCAATGAGATACCCTCTCATCCTTCTAAACTCCAGAACAAGCCCAGTTGCTCCATTCTCTCAGCATATGACAGTCCCACCATCCCGGGAATTAACCTTGTAAACCTACGCTGCACTCCCTCAATAGCAAGCATGTCCTTCCTCAAATTAGGGGACCACAATTGCACACAATGCTCCAGCAGCTTGGTCTGGTTAATGTTTTGGACATTATTTATGTTGTGTCTATTCCATTGGTGGATCAACTCGGTGTGTGATTTTCATGAAGCGTGGATATTCACTGAAATTGTGAATCGCAAGTGTACTCAACAACAGATCAAAGCATTATGTTTTAACACTTTGATCTGCTGTTTAGCTGCTACAAACCCCCATAATTTCAGAACTAATTAAAATTCTCATTTCCATTCTTATGTCTTTTCCTCAGAGCAATTTGCTGTAATACTTACAACAGTTGTGCTCATTGTTTTTCAAAGGATATCACATCCCCTATTTCTTGTTTTCATCTCACTTAATAACTTACTTCACTGCTATCACTTACTTTGCCATTGTTCTTCCTGTTCTAAGCTGGGGGGGTAGTGTTAGGGGTGAGGAGGATGCTAGGAGGCTGCAAGGTGACTTGGATAGACTGGGTGAGTGGGCAAATGCATGGCAGATGCAGTATAATGTGGATAAATGTGAGGTTATCCACTTTGGTGGCAAAAACAGGAGGGTAGACTATTATCTGAATGGTAACAGATTAGGAAAAGGGGAGATGCAACGAGACCTGGTGTCATGGTACACCAATCATTGAAAGTAGGCATGCAGGTGCAGCAGGCAGTGAAGAAAGCAAATGGCATTCATAGCAAAAGGATTTAAGTATAGGAGCAGGGAGATTCTACTACAGTTGTACAGGGTTTTGGTGAGACCACACCTGGAGTATTGCGTACAGTTTTGGTCTCCAAATCTGAGGAAAGACATTCTTGCCATAGAGGGAGTACAGAGAAGGTTCACCAGACTGGTTCCTGGGATGTCAGGACTTTCATATGAGGAAAGACTGGATAGACTCGGCTTGTACTTGCTAGAATTTAGAAGACTGAGGGGGATCTTATAGAAACTTACAAAATTCTTAAGGGATTGGACAGGCTCGATGCAGCAGATTGTTCCCGATGTTGGGGAGGGCCAGAACAAGGGGTCACAGTCCTAAGGATAAGGGGGAATTCCTTTAGGACCGAGATAAGGAAAACATTTTTTCTCACAGACAGTGGTGAGTCTCTGGAATTCTCTGCCACAGAAGGTAGTTGAGGCCAGTTCATTGGCCATATTTAAGAGGGAGTTAGATGTGGCCCTTGTGGCTAAAGGGATCAGGGGGTATGGAGAGAAGGCAGGTACAGGATACTGAGTTGGATGATCAGCCATGATTGGCGATGCAGGCTCGAAGGGCCGAATGGCCTACTCCTGCACCTATTTTCTATGTTTCTATGTTTCTATGTTCAACAATGACTCTGTTTGCAATGTTATATTTCTCATTGAGGTTTACTGGCAAGCTCATAGCCGTTCTGTTTCTGACAACAGCTGGCTCAGATACTTGTAGGGTGATCAGCATTCAACAGGAATATAAATATCTCAAGAGCATTCTGTGGCTCTGGTTTCTCACTGTAGAGAGTTATGCATGACAGGGATCCCCTTGTTTCCTGGTTATAGTGATTCAAATTGTTCTGTTTCTTGTTGTAACTCACTATATCCTCCTTGTTGCCCATTGTGAGACAACATAATTCCTTAGTACAGATGTGGTCAAAGCAACACTCCATAATACCCACTTGTCACATCGATGCACCCTGGTACTCAGACATGCACTGACCTTATTATTGTGCTGGTAGTCATGGTGATACATTGCTAAGATGGCTCAATTTACAGCTCTTTGGCCACAGTATTGTTCTTCAGGAAGCTTTCCTTTCTGCAACAGCCATAGGACTCCAATATATGATTAGTATTTTCCAACATTCATAGTGATTCATATTTATTGCTGGATTAATCCATACCACTCTCGTTTCTCACAGAAAATTAATGGCACACTCAGAGTACTCTAATATATAAAAGTAATTTATTTCAAGATCAGTTCATCGTACCACAACATTTTATACTCTCATAATAATTCAGCACCACACCTCCGCTGTCTAGATTTATTACAGCTTTTTGAGTTTCCACATTATTTAGTCAGGCTACTTTTCTCTAGGTACAGTGTTTTTTTTTAACACTTTCTCCTTATGGACATATGGTCTTGTGCTCCTGCACCCTCATCCCATTCCTGCCTTTATTTTCTGAAGAGATTTGCCATGACAAATCTACATCACATCGAATGTAACCCTAACATTTCGGACAATCTGATGAGCCATTTGAAATTAATTCCTTCCAATAGATCAGATGTTAATTTGGTTGTGTAAAATTCCTTTTTGAAAAATGTTCTTATATTGTTTATTTAAAACAGTTTGAAAGCAGCTGCATTTATCTGGCGCTGTGCAAGATAAACTGCAAAGTAGCTGAAGTGGTCTGAAGGGCCTGTCCCACTTAGGCAACTTTTTAGGCGAGTGCAGGAGACTCCGCGCTCGCCTCACAATTGCCACATGGTCGCCACAAATTAGCTGGTGGTCTCTGGTGAGTCTCCTTCAAGGTCTCGAGGAGTTCCCGCATTCTGGGAAACTAGTTGCAGCCTCAGTATGGTCGCCGCAAATTTTCAACATGTTGCTATGGCGAAAAATCGATAATCCTGTAGTCGTAAGTTGTAGTGGGGTCGCCATGTAGTTATGGGTAGTAGAGGTAGTCGTGGGTAGTTTAGTTAATCGCCTTTTCTGAACGGGCATTTTCATTGGCTCATTGGGGAAAAAAAACGTAAGCACGAGTTTACAGAACCAAGGATAACCGACTGGTAATGTTAAATGCCCGCCGAACTTCACAGCTGTGTATCTCTGGCTTATTAAAAGTTGTCTGGCTTCTTCAAAGTGTCTCCACTCCTTCTCCACCCCCCCCTTCTCCCCCCCCCCCTTCTCCCCCCCCCCCCTTCTCCCCCCCCCCACTTCTCCCCCCCCCTCCCCCCCCCCCCTTCTTCCCCTTCCCCTTCTCCCCTCCCCACTCTTTTAAAGAACTTACTGTACACTGTGCGAGCCGCTTTCACCTTCCTGTTCATCGCGGTGTGTGTCTGTATCACCTTGGCTTTGTACCATGTGAATTTCGGACAGCGCTCCCCTGCTTTCCCTGGCCCCCGCCTTTGCGATGTGTTTGTGTGTGTGTGTGTGTTCCACTCTGACAGTCGCTGTTTCAGTTCCTGGTTTTTCAGGCGAGTGCAGCGAACTTGACAGGCCCTTTAAGATAACTTGACTGAATAATTAATTTTACATCTAAGTGCTTTTCTGCTTATTAGCATGAGCTATGAATTTGCACAAGGCCAAAATAAATGCATTCCTCTCATTCCTTCCCTCTCTGTTTAATGTTTTTGTTCCTCTGCCATTTTTAAAAATCTTTCTCCAATACTGAAGATTTCTTGCTTGGTCCTTGTCCCTCTGCTTGATCTTTTCTCACCTCACTGTTCTGAACTGTCAGAAAGATTTCTATTTTTTTCTATTTGATTAATGTCTTACATGATATATTTTGCAATAATTTTAGTATATCACATTTAGATATAGTTATGAGTATCATTGCACTCGAGATAACTGAATTCATCCAGTATCCCTGTAACCAGCAGCGATCGACTATCTTTATCAACCCGAATTGTGAACAAATCTGAAATCCAAAAGTGAAAACTAACGGATGCTTAATTTAATTTATTATTGTCACATTTAGTTTAGTTTAGTTTAGAGATACAGCGTGGAAGCAGGCCCTTCGGCGCACCAAGTTGTCAGGATTGAACCCGGGTCTCTGGCTCTGTAAAGCTTAGCTCTAAAGCTACGCCACCATGCCACCCCTGTACCAAGATACAGTGAACAGCCCTTTCGTTGTGTGCTGTCCAGCCAGCATAATGCACGTGATTACAATCAAGTGGTCCACAGTGTACAGATACAGGATCATGAGTATAATGTTTAATGCATGATAAAGTCCAAGAAAGTCAGATTACAGATTGTTCAAAGGTCTCCAATGAAGTAGATGGGATGTCAGGACCAATTGTGTTTCTACCAGCATGTCCCTATCGTCAGTGCACTTAGTTTATTTTGAGTGAGAATAATAAACATTTTATGTTATTCATAAACCGTTCTGATTTTGAAAATTTTCTCTTAGCTCTGGAATAAGTAAATAGGGATAGAATTAGGAGATTTGATATTACCAGCAGATGGCAGCAATAAACCAAAATGTTATGAGTTCGGTAAATAACAATGGTCTAGATTTTGCAGCAGTAACAATGACAAAACTACCAACATTGCCATTGCTATGCCGTGAAAGCAACTTTGGACTTTCTGTGCATCAAAAACACGTTATCAGGGATTCAGGGTGTTCTGTCGGCAATTCTATTTTCAGTCATTCTCCAAGGGAAATTAGGAAAATTACTTGATCTGATATAAATCACAGCCAATTCTGAATTAACAGCGGTATAGATTGCTAAAAAAAAACTGCACCGTTAAATGACATTAAGGCGAGTTTGCATTGGTTTATAACAGCATAATTATTGTACATCAAACAATGCAGCCATAAAAAAAGAATTGTAAATTCTTGATAATTTCTAAATATATAATTAATATTGAACAATATTTACAATCTTTCAAACATTTATCATATTTCAGCATTTATTTCAATCAAAGGAGAATGTAACATAGTTTATTTACTGCATTTCATGGGCTAAAAATCTTAATTAACAATTGTACTATTTTGCTCACCAGAATGGTGACTCTGAAGATGATTTAATGTGATTGGCTCTTCAGGCAGGCATAATGCTATCTGGTTTACTGGATTTAAGGGATCCTTTTTGAACTGAAACAGAAAGCGCATCTGTAAAGTGAATTTCAGGTCTGTGACGCTTTCTCATAACTGCAAAAATAATTAACCTTTTTGAAGAGGTAACTATGGGCCTGTCCAACTTAGGCGATTTTGCAGGCTTCTGCCAGCGACTGTCAAGTTGCCGGCAGTTGCCTGAAAAACCGGCAACTGGAACGGCGACTGACAGAATAGAACACACACACAAACACATTATAAAGGCGGGGGCCAGGGCAAGCAGGGGGAGCGCTGTTTGAAATTCACACGGTGCAAGCCAAGGTGGTACAGACACACACCTCGATGAACAGGAAGGTTGGCACTGTATTAAGATGGCTATCACAGTGTACGGTAAGTCCTTTAAAAAAGGGGGGCTGGAAAAAGGGGGGAGAGGAGTGGAGACAACTGATAAGAAGCCAGACAATATTTAAGAAGCCAGAGATACACCGCTATGAAGTTCGGCGGACGTTTAATAAGAATCTGTTATCCTTGATTCTGAAAACTACTGCTTACATTTTTTTTCCCCAATGAGCCAATGAAATTCACCGGTCAGCACCGGCTACAGCCTACGAGAACCTAAAAGAACCTTCGACCTCCTGGCAACCCACTAAGACCTCCTTGCGACCCACCTATGGCTCGAGAATTCTCGCTACTCTCCATGGTGACTTCATTCTAGTCGCCGCTAATTTTTTTTTTTTTTTTTTTTTTTTTTTTAAATATTTTTTTATTGTAGAAACAGTATATACCAAGTACACTCTTATACGACATTGAGATTTATACAATGTGTAAAAATTATAACGTATTGATTATTAATTAGTACTATTTATGATAATTGTAGTATTATCCATTATACATTCCGTTATTATTTATTTTATATAATTGGGAGTATATGTAGTATATTCCTAATATAAGTAATACACTTAGATTTCTCAAATCATAGATATTCTTCTAATTACCAATAGAAATCCCCGCTAATTTAACTACGTAGTACCCCAATCTTAAACAACATTTTTTTTAATATTCATAATGTTATCAAAATATTAATAATGTTTGTATTATTGTTAATTTTATATTTCATAGTTATTGTATAATTGAAAGTACATAGTTTTATATAATTACAAGTTTAAGACATCTATAATCTTTTTCATACAAACAGAGATAAGTGTGTACATATTAAAAATTTATATAGTATGTTTCTATAATTTTTTCCTTAATTAAAGATAGAGAGATAGAAAAAAGGAATAGAAAATAGAAAAAGAAGGTATGAAAAGTTTGATGGAGATTAAAGTATTACTAAGTAATCCAATCTTGGAGATACATTCATGATTTGTTATGTGTATTTCTTCATCCACTCAGATATTCAGGCCTCAGTCAAGTCCCTGCGCCGAACCGTTGTGACCCTGTAGATATTTAATATAGGGAGACCATATCTCCTTGAAGAGATCTAACCTGTCCATGAGGACAAGTCTCAATCTCTCCAAGTGAAGTGTCTCCGTCATTTCTGTATTCCACATTTTAATTGTTGGGGATACAGGGCCTTTCCAAAATTTTAATATTAATTTTTTCCCAATTATTAAAGAATAGTCGATAAAAGTTCTATGATTCCTTGTAATTATTTGTTCCATTTCCGGTATTCCAAGTATGATTAACTTGGGTCATAATCATAGTAATATTAATAACTTTCGAGATTGTTTTGAATATTTCATTCCAATATTGTAAAATCTTCGTACAATTAGTAAATGAGTGTGACAGAGTTGCTTCCATGATTTGACATTTATCACATATAGGTGATAGTTTTGGAAATATATTATGTAGTTTAGATTTAGAATAATGTAATCTATGTAAGATTTTAAACTGTATAAGTGCATGTTTAGCGTTTAAAGAGCAATAATGTATATGTTGTAGGCTTTCCTCCCATATTTCTGGACTTATTATTTGACTTAGTTCATTTTCCCAGCGCTGTCTATGTATTTCCGATGATGGGATATCACTTTCCAACAAAATGTTATAAATGTATGATATCATTTTTTCTGTATTTGGGTGTTTATTCAAGCATTCATCTAAAATTTCACTCTTTTCTATTTCTAAGTTCTGTGTATTTGCGGAAATATAGTTTCTGATTTGTAAATATCTGAAATATTCATTATTATGAAGCCCGTAAGTTTGTTGTAATTCTTGAAATGAAAGAAATGAGTTTATCCTTATAGAGATCCCCTATGTTTAGAATTCCTTTATTTTTTCCATTGTATAAAAGCTTTATCCATCATTGACGGTTTAAACGTAAAATTTATTGGCAATTGTAAGAGCTAGCGGTTTAAATTTTAGTTTTAGTGTTTTCTTTATTTGTTTTCCAAATACGTATTCCACTTTCTATTATCAGATTTTCGCTATAAGTTTTCTTAGGTACATTAATATTAGCAAATATTATAGAGCTAATTTCAAATGGAAAACAGTCTTCTCTTTCCATTTTTAAAACCAATTTGGTTTATTATCTATTTCTCCTAACCAAAAATTCATATTTCTAATATTAACTGCCCAATAATAGAACATAAAATTTGGTAAAGCTAAACCCCCCGTTTATTTTAGCTTTACATAAATGTTTTTTATTTATTCTATGATTTTTGTAGTCCCAAATAAAGTTAGTGACTATTGAGTCTACTTTTTTAAAGAAATTTTTTAGAAAGATATATCGGGATTGATTGAAATAAATATAATAATTGTGGGAGGAAAATCATTTTTATTGCGTTTATTTTACCTAACATTGAGATAGGTAAGCTTTTCCAATATAAGATATTTTTATTTAATTTATTCAATAATAACGGGAAATTAGATTTAAATAAAGAGTCAAATCTTTTTGTAACAAAAATACCAAGATATTTAATATTTTCATTTGTTATCTTGAAAGGAAATTGTTGTAATATCTGTAAATTATTCATGGTTATTGGCATAAGTTCACTTTTATTCCAATTGATGCTATATCCTGAAATTAAACCAAATTCCGTTATTAGTTTTAACAAATTACAGATACTTATTTCCGGTTTTGTAATATAAAGTAGTATATCGTCCGCATATAACGAGATTTTATTCTTAGTATCTTTAGTATCGTATCCATATATTTCTGGATGTAGTCTTACCCTTTGAGCAAGGGGTTCGATTGCTAACGCAAACAGTAATGGTGATAAAGGACAGCCTTGTCTACAACCTCGAGATAAACTAAACTTAGTTGATAACATATAATTTGTTATTATTCTAGCTGTTGGATTTGCGTATAATAATTTAATCCAAGTAGTAAACTTATCACCAAGCTTAAAGGTTTCCATCACCGAAATAGATAAGGCCATTCCACCTGGTCAAAAGCTTTTCTGCATCCAACGAGATGACTACTAAGTCTTTTTTATCACTTCTTTTCGAGTATATAATATTAAATAACCGTCTTAAATTATATGAAGAATATCTTTTAGGTATAAATCCTGTTGATCAGGATGAATTAATTCATTAACAATTTTGCTTAGTCTTTGTGCAAGAATTTTTGTTAAAATTTTTTGATCGGTATTTAATAAAGCAATTGCTCTATACGATCCTGGATCATCCAAATCTTTATTTATTTTGGGTATAAGTGTTATAATAGATTCGTTCAATGTGTCTGGTAATTTCTCTTGTATAATATATCTGTTCATATAATGATTTTAAATATGGGGACCATTTGGGCATGAAAAATTTTATAAAATTCCGAGCCTATACCATCTGGTCCTGGAGTTTTACCATTTTTTAAAGATTTAATAGATTCTTGGATTTCTTTTATTGAAATATCGGCATTTAAAAATTCTCTATTTTGTAAATCTAATTCTTTTAAGTTACATACATTTAAAAAGGCATCTATTTCTGTTTTATTTACTGTTGTGTTACCAGTATACAAATTTTTATAATATTGCATAAATCTTTCATTAATATCCTTGGGTTGTATTAATAATTCACCGTTTTGTGATTTAATCCTATGTATAATTTTTTTCCGCTTCAATTTTCCTTAATTGTCGAGCCAATAGTTTTTTGTGGTTTGTCTCCAAATTCAAACAACAATTGTTTAGTATGTTGGTAGTATTTTAAAACTTGATCAGTATATATTTTATTTAATTTATACTTCAATGCTACAATTTTATTATGTATTATTATATCTGATTTTGTTTGCATTCTGTATATCTAATTGTTTGATCTCCCTTTCTAAGTCATGTTGTTCCTTCCGAATCTTCTTATTATGGAATGCTTGTGAAGAAATCATAATTCCTCGAAGATATGCTTTAAATGTTTCCCATAATAAAGAGCGAGATATTTTCTGGTTGATCATTTATTTCAAAAAACATCTTAATCTGGTTATGATGTATTCCTGAGTTGTTTTATTTTTTAAAATTTGTGGATTAAGTTTCCATTGTCATAGATTTCCTGTTTTACCATTTATTTTAATTTTAAATGTTAATGGTGCGTGATCTGAAATTATAATATTATGATATTTGGATTCGTAAGTAAGTGAAATAAGCTTTGCATCTACTAGGAAGTAATCTATTCTTGAATAGGTTTTATGTACTGGCGAGTAGAAGGAATATTCTCGACCAGTAGGATTTTCTGTTCTCCAAACATCTTTAATGTTAGACGTTTGAATGTATGCGTTTAATAAATCACTAGAGTGCGATTTAGTTTTCCTTTGTTTTGAAGATCTATCTAAATAAGGGTCTAATGTACAATTAAAATCTCCTCCAATTATCAAATTGTAGTGTGTTAATTCTGGAATATTATTAAGTACTTTCTTAAAGAATAAAGGACTATCAAAATTTGGACCATAGATGTTAACAAAAATCATTTTTTCCCTATTTATTTCTCCTATTACAATATGTATCTGCCATCTTTATCAGATATAGTAGATATATGCTTAAATAAAGTACCTTTACGAAATAATATTGCTACGCCTCTTGATTTGTGTGTAAAGGAAGAATGGTATATTTTATCTATCCATTTAGCTTTCAGCCTATTTTCAGCGTCTTTCTTTAGGTGAGTTTCTTGGATGTAAATTACATCAGCTTTCATTGCCTTTAAGTGTGTCAATATTTTTCCTCTTTTTATTGGTTCATTGATACCTTTAACATTCCAACTGCAAAAGGTTTAATCCCTCGTTCCCCATATTTCTTTTTAAATCCTGCATTTTAGATTTGTGGAATCTAGAATAGGGTCCAAGGGTCCGCGCAGTAGACTTAACCTTACACACCCGAACACCGAGTAGATGAATTTTAGATCTCTTATGTGCTTCACGAGTGTATCTCCATTGTTCCAGTATATAGCTCCATTCAAAACTGAAAGATATAGTAAACATAAAAACATAATGAGAGAAGTGAATAAAAAGCTTAGAAAGGTGTATAAAGAATAGAAGAACTACAAATAAAATATTTGTAGTTTGTGAAAGCCAAGTTGTGTTGGCCATTAATCTAAAGGCTTCCGGCATTGATGTTATTAATTTAGCCAGCTCCTAATTTTAAGGAATTATTATTCCATAGTAATATTTTAACGGGAATATAGTATTAAAGAAATGAAAAGAATGATATTAAACATCATAAAAGTATATATATCTAAGGTTAGTTTTTAAAAAAATCCAATTATAAAGCCACAGTTAAAGAAATTTTTTTTTTTTTTAAATACAAAAAATAGAAGTCATTATTAAAAAAGGGAGAAATATATTGAGGAAGGGATATCCCCATATGTAACAGGACATAAGATATTAATTATTAGTAGTATTAGTTAGCGATGGTGCAGAGTCTTGGTTAATAACAGTCATAGTAATAATAAAAACCGCGTTATAATTTTAGTAGGTGTGTTATTTGTTTATGTTAGTTGTATATTATGAATAATTGTCAATGTTCGGTGAGCTTCTTCCAATCCGGGAAAACATTTCGTTCCATACGACATTGTCCATTCCTTCTGATTTCTTCTAATTCCATGTTTGTCGTATAAAGTTTCATAAAATGTCAAGAGACCGTGCTAGGTCTTTAAAAATAGAAAAAGGCAGTATATTTGCTTGTAGATGGTTTTCAAGTGTCAAACTGCTTTGCAAATTCCATTGCTTCTGTTGGAGTCTTGAAAAAAGTGTTCCACGTTGTTATAAGTAACTCTTATGATGGCGGGGTAATTCAGACCGTATCTCAAGTTTTCTACACCCCTCATAAGGTTTTTGGCTTCGTTAAACGCTTTTCGTTTTCTGGCAACCTCTGGGGGATAGTCTCGATAGATACTGATTCTTTGTCCTTGAAACATCAGATTCTTTGTTCTCGAGGCTCTTCGCATAATGTCCTCGAGGGTGAAATCATATTGTAACTTGACAATGATTTGTCTTGGGGGGCGTTTGTACTGGTCTGTCTTCTGCCGACTCGGTGTGCACGAGCTAAAACAGGCATATCATCCAAAGATTAAAACAGCTTGCAGTAATTTAGCAGTGAATTCTCGAGTGTCTTCGTGTTTCTCTAAACCTTCAGGAATCCCTGCAAGTTTTCTGCCTTCTTTGATAGCCTTCCAGCTGCGTGCATTTATCTGTTACTTTGGATAACAACTCCAGTAGACGTTCTTGTTCTGTTATCAGCTTTGCTGTAGACACAGTACTAAGCCTCCGCTATCTTTTCAAGGTTTTTAATGCCGTCAACTTGTTGTTCGACCACTTTTTGCAATAGGGTCAATCTCTTATGTTTAAAGTCTTTTTTAACATTTTCAAGTTTACCCTCCATCTTGCTTCCAAGTTATTATCATATCAATGATTTCATTCTTCAATATTTCTGATTCTTTCTTGAACTTATTATCAATTTGCGTCTTTGTTATCTTTTTGAAATTCACACCATTGATTTTTTTCATCGTCCATCTGATTATTAATTTGAGATAATTTCTTCCTTTATATCTTCCTGTATTACTTCATTTCTTTCTTTAATATCTTTCATTTCTGCCTTGAACTCACGTTTTAAATCAGCCATCTGATGAGAAATAAAAATTCTCAAGTCCTCACCTCCTGTGTCTGCTTTCCCCGGAACCGTCTTTCCACGGAGCTGGCCCTACTCGAGTCCGAGGCTTCTCCAGGCCTTCTCCCCGCTCTCGCCCGGTTTTTTTACCTTCGTTTTTCGGTAGGGCTCCGTGCCGTCAATGATTCGTCGCAGGGCTGATGACGTCAGCCGGTACCCAGTCGGTGTTGAGGCGGCAGACAGTGAAAGCAGTCGATCGGTAAGTGTTTTTAAATCTGTTTTTAAATCCCCGTTTTTTGCAGAATTTTTGCGGAGCTGGCTGGTGCTGTGGCTTACTGCTCCATAGCGCCACCGGAAGTCTTTTTTTTTAACATGTTGAAAAACTTGCAGTGACCATAGTGAGGCCGCAACTACTTCCCAGAATGTGGGAACTCCTCACGACCATGAAGGTCGACTTTCCGGCAACCACCCTCGAACATGTGGGGACCATGTGGGTGACTACAAAGTCTCCTGCAGTCGCCTAAAAAGTCGCTTGAGTGGAACAGGCCCATTAGTATGCTGATGAAGGTGGTGCAATTGATATAGTCTACACAGACTTCAGTAAGGTCCTTGATAAGTTCCACATTGGGTGACTAGTGTAGTCAGAGATCCAGGGTGAATTGGCAAATTGTATCTGAAAATGGCTTTGTGTTGGGAAGTATTTATGATGGTTGAGGATTGTGTTATTAGAAAAGTTCACAGATGACATGAAAGTTGGTGGTTCCCTTAATAGTGAGGAGGGTTGTGTTTGGTGACTGAATGATCTTAACGAGTTTGGTAAAATAGGCGGAGAAATTAAACATACTAATTTGATCCTGAAAAGTGTGAGGTGATTTATTTTAAGAGGATTGACTATACTGGGATATATATAAAGAAAGGCAGACTCCTAGGAGGTACGGAAGGATCTTGTTCAAAGACCTCTGAAGGCTGCAGTACAGTAACCAGTAGAAGCAAATGTGAAGAAGGTATACAGGATAGCAGTATTTGTCAGGTGTGGCATAAAACAAAGTTTAAAGTACATCTTTATAAAAGTTTGGTTAGGTCACAGCTGGCCTACACAGCAAACTACTAGAGGAAATGATTGAACTCGAGAGAGTGCAGAGGAGATTTACCAGAATGTAACATATAACATTTCAGCTAAGAGGAGAGACTAGGTAGCCCTGGTTTGTTATCTTTGGAGCACAGAAAACCAAAGGGGAGGGGGGTGGGGGGGATCGGATTAACATGGAAACATAGAAAATAGGTGCAGGAGTAGGCCTTTCGACCCTTCGCGCCATTACTGCCATTCAATATGATCATGGCCGATCATCCAAAATCAAGACACATGTAGGTCCCTTACAATCAGATGCAGGTGAATTGGCCAGAGGAAGCAGCAAACCGGAGGACTGGGAGAAATGTAAAACTCAACAGAGGAGGACAAAGGGATTAATTAAGGGGGGGGGGGGTGGGGAGGAAGAGCTTGAAAGAAAGCTTGCGGGGAATATAAAAACTGACTCGAAAAGCTTTTTTAGATATCTGTAAAAAGGAAAAGAATTTGTTGAAACAAATGTAGGTCCCTTACAATCAGAGACAGGTGAATTTATAATGGAAAACAATGAAATGGCAGAACAGTTAAACGAGTTCTTTGGTTCTGCCTTCGGTAAGTAAGACACAAACAATCTCCCAGAAATACTGGGGGACCAAGGATCTAGCTGGGATGGATGAACTGATCGGGGCATCCACATTCGTCAGAAATTGTGTTAGGTAAATGTTGCGACTGAAGGCAAATAAAATCCTGGGCCAGATGGTCTGCATCCAGAGTACTCAAGTAGGTGGCCCTAGAAATTGTGGATGCGTTGGTGATCATTTTAGAAACATAGAAAATAGGTGCAGGAGGCGGCCATTTGGCCCTTTGAGCCAGCACTGCCATTCATTGCGATCATGGCTGATCGTCCCCAATCAATAACCCGTGCCTGCCTTCTCCCCATATTCCCTTGATTCCACTAGCCCGATAAGCTCTATCCAACTCTCTCTTTAAAATCCATCAGTGATTTGGCCTTCACTGCCCTCTTGTGGCAGGGAAATCCACAAATTCACAAACTCTCTGGTGAAAATATTTTTTCTCACCTTAAATGTCCTCCCCTTTTATCTAAGACTGTGGCCTCTGTTCTGCTCGCCCAACATTGGGAAAATTTTTCCTGCAAGCTAGCTTGTCCAGTCCTTTTATAATTTTATATAAATGTTCTACTAATAAGATCCCCTCTCATCCTTCTAAACATTCCAGTGAATACAAGCCTAGTCTTTTGTTTTCCATCTTCCTCCTTCTCATGTGACAGTCCCCGCCATCCCAGGGATCAATCTCGTGAACCGTCGCTGCACTGCCTCAATTACAAGGATGTTCCTTCCTCAAATTAGGAGAACCAAAACTGTACACAATACTCCCAGATGTGTTCTTACCAGAGCCTATATACAACTGCAGAATAACCTCTCTACTCCTATCTGAAATCCTCTTGTTTATGAAGGCCAACATTCCATTAGCTTTCTTCACTGCCTGCTGTACCTGCTGGCAACTTCCAGTGACCATGTACAAGAACACTCAGTCTCGCTGTACCTCTCCCTACCTAACCTAACCCCATTGAGAATAATAATCTGCCCCCTTGTTTTTGCCACCAAAGTGGATGAATCTCACATTTATCTATATTATACTGCTTCTGCCCACTCACTCAACCTATCCAGGCCACCCTGCAACCTCCCTAAATCCTCATTCACATTTCACACTGCCATGCACTTTGTGGTCATCCGCAAACTTTGCTAGTGTTGCTCCTATTCCCTCTTCCAACTCATTAATATATATGGTAAAAGTTGCGGCCCCCAACACGAGCGTTGCGGCACTCCACCGCCACTGGCCACTGACAGCAACTCTCTGAAAAGGACCCGTTCACTCCTACTTTTGCTTCCTGTCTGCCAACTAATTTTCTCTCACACGTCAACACACCCTACCCCAATACCCATGTCTCAAATTTTTAGTCCAACAGTCTCTCGTGCTTTTCTGAAAGTCTAGATACACTACATCCACTGCTCCCCTTCATATCCATTTTTACTTGTCACATCCATCAAAAATTTCCAGATATTGTAGTCAAGCAAAGACGCTAGGGAGGCGCTGGACTGCCAACACCTCTGCCTGCAGCCCGTTTGTTTTTTCCATCATCTTTTTTTATTTTTAGTCCGTTTAAAAAGTTTGTTTGTGGGGAAACTTTAACTTTTTTTATTGGGGAGGCAGGTAAGGGTAACCTACCTTCCATCACTTCCTGTGGACACGACGATTTTCTCCGAGTTGTGTCCTCACGCCCCAACCTCCCGGCCTACCACCTGGATCCCCGAGCGCCGTTTTTCCTGACGGACCGGGAACCAGGACCAGAGCTACCAACACGCGCGCGCTGGAGGTCACCACGGAGCCGATGCAATACCTGGGTTGCCCGTTGGAGCGCCGCAGCATGACTCGCTGATCCAACATCATGAGCTCTTGTTTAGAAGCTCCCCAACGCGAACCGCTGACTTCATCGAAGACCTGGGGCCCTTTGTGCCGAGAGCCTCAGCGTTGCCTCTACCACCCGCGCGGCCATGGACTGTGTGAGCCATTATTTTTAATGTATGGCTGTCTGTTATTTAATTCGCTGTGCCAATTGCACTTGACAAATTAAATCATTTTATACCTTATCTTATCTTATTTTACTTTCATAAATCCATGCTGAGGGACTGAATCCTTTTACTGCTATCCAATAACCATTATTACCTCTTAACAATTGACTCCTGCATCTTCCAACCCTCGTTTTTCCTCTCGCGCTCCGTTCTGAAAAGTGGGATAACATTAGCTATCCTCCAATCCACAGGAACTGATCCTGAAACCTTTAAACATTGGAAAATGATCACCAATGCCCTCCACTATTCTAGAGCCACCTCTCTGAGGACCCTGGGCTATGCAGTCCAATCAGGGCCACAGGGATCCTCAACCTTCAAGTCCCATTATAGCTACCCAATACATTTCTCGCATAATGAAAATTTATTTTACAATTTCTCGGCCCCCTTAATCCTCTGTCCTCCATACTTCGGGAGATTGTTGTGTCTTCCTTATTGAAAGACAGATATATTTCCATTGTTTTAATGAAGACAGAATATTCCAATGTTCTCCTCTCGACTCGGATCAGTTCCTGTGGACGGGAGGTATTAAAGTACCCCACCACTTTTTAAGAAGGAGGGAGAAGAAAACGGGGAATTATAAACCAGTTTAGCCTTACATCAGGATGGGAAATAGTTGATTGATTGTTAAAGATGTTACAGCAGCGCATTTGGAAACAGTGACAGGATGAATTAAGTAGGGAAAACATGCTTGAACTATTCTGGCATTTTTTTGAGGATGTAACAAAGAATGGATAAGAGGATGTTGTGTTAATCTGGCCACTGAAAACGCCTTGACAAGCCCAAACAAGTGTGCAAAAATAGAGCATCATGGTATTGGGGTAGGGTAGACATGGATAGAGAACTGGTTGGCCGAAAAGAACAAGAGTATGAATTCAACGGTCCTTTTCAGAATGGCAGTCAGTGAATAGTGGATCCGCAACTCCATCTGACCCCCTTTTTTTACAATTTGTATTAGATTTTAGACAGCTAGTATAGGGAGGGGGGGGGTTTTGGACCAGTCTCCAAGTTTGCAATGACACAAAGCTGGGTGCAGTGTGAGCTGTGATGAGGATGCCATGGAACTGCATGGTTACTTGATAGGTTGGGTGGTGGGCAGATGCATGGCAGATCTATAATTGGATAAATGTGAGGTTATCCACGTTGGTCAAGAACTTAAGGCAGAATTATCTGAATGGTTCAGATTAGGTAAAGGGGGAGTGCAGTGCAAGAATACCTGCGTGTGCTTGAACATCAGTCACAGAAAGTAAAAATGCAGGTACAGCTCAATGGAAAACAAAGAGCATTTTGACCTTCATTACAAGAGGATTTGAGTTTGTGTAGAATCAAGAGGTCCTACTGCAGTTGTACAGGGACCCTTGTGAAACCACACCTAGTATTATGTGCAATGTGTCTCCTAATTTTGAAGCAGGACATTAGGCTATTGAGGAGTGCAGCTGAGTGCATCTATATTAATTCCCGGGATGGCAAATTAGACATATGCATAAAAGATGGGTCGTCTGGCTTGTATTCATTGGAATTTAGACAAGAGAGGAGATAATATAGAAACATTTAAAATTCTTAAAGATGCACAGGCTAGATGCCAGGAAAATAGTTGCCGATGTTGAAGGGAGTCCGAACCAGGGGTCACATTTAAGAATAAGTAGGCCATTTAGACTGAGATGAGGAAAATAATGTCACCCAGAGAATGTAATCGGAATTCTCTGCCATAGAAAGCATGGAGACAATTCACTGGAATATTTTTCAACAGAGTTAGATTTAGCTCTTAAGGCTAATGGAACAAGGGAAATGGGAAAAAGCGTATGGGACTGATTTTAGATAATGAGAGCCACTATCATAGTAAAGGCATGCTGGCTATGAAGACTGAATGGCCTCCTCCTGCACCTATTTTGCTATTGTTTCTATTAATATCCCATTCCCTGCCTTTCCTCCCCATATTCCGCGATTCCATAGCCCTAAGAGAATATCTAACTCATTCCTTGAAAACACTGTGACCTAAGTTCGACAGGTGGAGGAGGCCCAGGGGTAGAAAGGTTCGTATGGCGTGGGAAGGGTAGTTTAAAATGTTTGGTAACGGGAAATCAACATAGGCCAAGGTGGACTGAGCGAAACAGCCAGGTCCCTTGGATGGAGTCGAGGGAGGAATATGGGACATTTTGCATCTCCATGTTGCAGGGGAACGCCTGGTGAGGTTGGTTTGTGGAAAGTTAGTGAACCAGAGTTCAGAGGAACAGGTCTTGCGGAAAGCGTAGTGAGAACGGAAGATGGTACTAGGAAGTTGGAGTAATTATGTGTTGTTTGTGACAGCTGAGGGGGGAAAGGCGAGGACTAGGGAATCTTCCCAGTTGCGACTGGTGCAGGGGAAGCAAGAGCGGGCCATAGGATACGGTGGAGAAATTGAAATGAATGTAATAGACATGACCATCTGTCAAGACAAGAAATTACTGTTGGCTACTTAGGAGCTCTATAAAGGGAAAAATTCAAAAAATAACATCAGGCCTACAGATATTCAGATTGGTTTTGTACTTGTAAGATCGGTCTCACAAATCTGATTGAGTTTTTGAAGACGTGACAAAAAAGATGAGAAGGCAAAGCATGTAGATGTTGTAAATGTGGACTTCATCAAAACCTTCAACAAGTTTCTCAAGCTCTCTGGGA
>CM069132.1:102968544-103063991 GCA_035221665.1 Okamejei kenojei | reverse complement strand
CCCGCCCCCCCCGTAAGTGTGTGTGCTTTTATAAATTAATGCACCCGCCTTTAGCTTAACATTAGTTGACGGTGACATGTTTTGGTTTGGAATTGTATTTTTATTTATTTATTTTTTAATTAGAAGCATTGTACCAAGAAGAAAAACATTCAGAATCTAAAATTATATAATTATTATTTAGATTCAATTTTAACTTTTTAACCTGAAATTGAGAGAAAAGAAGAAAGAGCAAGAGAGGGAAAAAGTGGAGACGTGAAAGTAGCTCAAAAAGCCACACAGATAAAGACCTAGACTTCCAAAGTCCTGTGTGGCCTAAAAAAGCGAATTAATATATAAGAAAGAAAAAAAAGAAAAAAAGAAGTGGATATATAACCTGCCCCTCATCACCTATCTGCCCACCTCACCCACCCAGAATCGGATTTAAATCTAAATTGTGTTGCGCCATACTATCTTGTAAGAATTCGTAAAGGGTTCCATGTCTTGAAATATTGATCTGGTGTTTCTGCCAAGAAAGCCTATATTTTCCAAATGTAGTGTCTCGGACATGTTTGTAATCCAATCTTCACTAGATGGGTGACTGATGCATGTTCAAAAAGTTGACTTTTGGTTTTTTCGCCATTATCAGGCCATAGTTAAGAATCGTCTTCAAATAATGTTACCTCTGAACAAAAACAGGCTTTGACATAGTGTAATACAATTCTGTGGCGGGGTCCAATTTTATTTTAAGTGTTTTAGAAAAAAAAACAAATTATTCCCCTCCAGAAATTGTGTAACTTTATTCAGGGATGGCAAAAGGTAGGTTATGGTTGCTTCCTGAAGGAGACATTTATCACTAAATAGGGGAGACATTTGGGTAGATCTCTAGATTCAGTTTAGACTTTGAAATAATAAAGTCTATGCAGTATTTAAAATTATATAACGAGTGCCTAACATAAGAGAACAGTTATGTATATATAGAAGGCTTTGCTCCCATCTATCTTTTAAAATTGTTAGGCCCAATTATTCTTCCCAAGCTCGTACTAATTATTTCGACGATGGGGTTTGTATTACATTAAAAAGGATATGAGAAAGGTTCGATTATTAACTTATTTGTATCTGACTTTCATTCATGCCATCTTTGTCTCAGTATGTCTCGAAACCATATATTGACAGTTTTGGGTATGTGATTTCTGATTAGGGGGGCCTCGTATTTGAAGATCGAATAGTATTGGCTACCCTTTCAGATTTTATTTCGACTGTACATTCTGAAATGAGAGGAGGGCCCTCCATTCATAAAGTTCTCCAGCTTTTTAATTCCTAGCTTTCCCATGGCGTTTAAACGCCTTGTTAAAGTAGAGGGTTAAACGAGGGATTGTTGGCGATGTGAGAGAAGAGATATTTTCTCAATTATGGGTTGACCACGTTTCAGATTGTAAGGTGCTTATGGGATGACGCAGATTTTTCTCATTTGCTGATGGTTTCAGATTTATTGGAGAGTGAAGAATCGCGCCTATATTAAAGGCAAACATTATTCTCTCTCCATTATTAGCCCAGTTTACCTGTGGCCATGTTATCGTCCATCCATAGATGACATTTTTAATATTCGTTGCCCAGTAATAATTAAAAAAAAATGAGGGTGAGCCAGTCGCCAATTTCTTTGGGTTTAACATTAAGGTCATTTATAGGGACTCTGGGAGTTTTATAATCCCAATAAAATTTGTGATCAAATGGAATGCGAGTTTTTTATTTTTAGAGTTTAGGGAGAAAAATCGAGTTTGATTGAATAGGGTACAGGATTTGTGGATGGAAGTATCTCTTTATGGCATTTATTCTACCGACATGAGGGAGATTGGAAGCATTTTCCAAAATGAATTAAGGCATTTAGTTTGGTAAATTAATGAGTGGAAATGTTTTTGTTTTTTATTTTATTTATTAGTAACAGTAAAATGTTCATTAATAACACGTCCCGTAATATATTATAATTTCATTTATTGTACCCCTTCATTTTCGCTAAAGCTATTAAAAAAGGATAGAAATTGAGAAAATAGAGAAGTGAGAGTGATTGTTGAAGTGAGGAAGCGTGACGAAAGGAGAGAAGCAAAGACCCCTTAAACGAAGAATTGCAGAGAAGGAATTAAGAGATAGACCCTAGCGAAAAGAAGAAAGAGAAATGAGAAAAATAAATAGACAGTTGCGCTATTGTAAAATCACGGCAATGTAATTACCAACTTGACACTTTGACAATACTCCCTTTACCAAGACCTGCACGGTCGCCTTTTAAGTACGATTGCACCTTATCCTTGTAGTAAGTCGTATAAAATGAAGACCCATGTCCTATTAAAGCGTTGATTTTCTGCCAGACGGAGCTCTCATACTTTCCAGGTGTAATGTTTCAACATAGTGATTTCCTACTGTTTATGTGTTGGTATAGGAGGTTTTTCCAAAATTTTAAAATAAGCTTTTTTCAGTTTATTAACCCATATTCAAATAGTTATTTTGGAACTCAGATTAGTTTCTGGGCTACTTCCGTTGTTCAAAGATAATCCATTCTGCTTTTGGTATCAGTTTTCTTTTTTTTATATTATTTTGTAAAGATTTCAAAGATTTCAGTCCCAAAATGTTTGATTTTTATACAAAAAACAAATGAATGCGCTTAGTAGCTTCGTGAGCCTGGCATTCTATCACAGATAGGTGATATGTTGGAAAATGTTTACTTATTTTGTTTTTGTTAGTATTAATCTGTGTAAATTAAATGTAATTGGATTAAAGTGTGTCTTACATTAATTGAACATTTGTTACACATTTAATAACTGTATCCACTACTCTCTTTTAAAATTTAATAGTAATTCTTGTTCCCAGTCTCGTCTACTACCTTCGGTTGTTGAGATTCTACATTTTAATTTTATAATATATATATGATATTAAATCTCGCTGATTGGGCCTTTGTCTTCATTGCTTCATCACAGTAAATCTAAGGCATGTTGGATAATAATCTTGTGTATTGTTAGTGTCAGTAATCACATATTTAAAATATTTAAAATATTGATTGTTTCCCAGATTATTCTTTTAGTGTAATATCGTTTGAATGATAGTAATTTTCCAGTATTCATAAAGTCTCTAGCATTTTTTATTCCTGTTTTCTTTTCCCATTGTATAATGATTTGTCTATAATAGAGGGCTTTAATAGTGAAGGGTTATTAACGATTGGAGATTAAGAGAGATAGATTTCATAATTTTAAATTATGTTTCATGTTGTTTCATGTTCTTAATCTTGTACTATGATCATAATTGGGTTGTTTGTTATAGTTTGTGTTATAATATCAACTTCAGTGGTGAGAAGAGGAGATCGCTCAATGTTACCAAGGGGAGCATGTCCTCTCTCTCCGAAAATAATTAATAATATAAAAATTACGAAAATAATAATTAAAACAGATATAATATATATAATCCAGTCCAGCTGCTGGGCAGAATTTGTCCAAGGCAGTTGAATCCTATTTTTAATATTTAGTGACCAATAATAGTCCTACATAAAGTTAGGGAGTGTATCCACCTCTGCTGTGGGTTTATTCAAATGTGTTCTTTGTATTCTATATGGATGTGATTGTGTAATCCCATATAAAATTGTATTGTCTGCATCCATATAAAAAAAAAACTTTTTTGGTACCATATTAGGGACTTGATCTTGGAATAGTTATTAAAATTTGTTGATAGAATACGATCATTTTTATAAGCATTTATTCGACCTATGAAAAGACATCAGAGAGTTTCCAGAATTTAATGTGAGTTATTTAATTTCTTAGTAAAAGGATTATTATTTGCATTAAACATATCCTGTATTGTCTGGTAATTTCAATACCCAAGTATTTTAAATTTTTTCGGTAGACTAAGATTTTAAAGGGAATTTTAAGAGGTGTGGTGAGTCTTTCGGTTTTATTGACTTGATTTCACTTTGTTTCCATTTTACTTTTGTAGACTGAGAATGATCCAAAATCCTCAATGAAGTTTATATGTTTGGTCAAAGTGGAACTGGGTTTGTTATGTACAGTAGTACATCATCGCGTATAATCGATTATTTTATTATTTGAAGTATTTTTGTGGTGTAGGCCATGGCATTATTCGGATGTGTTCTAATGCTTTCCGTAGGGGATTCAGTATAATGAGGCAAATAACAGCAGTGTTAGTGAGCATCCTTGGCTATTACCCCTTGATACTGATATTTAGTAGATAAAATCGTTATTAGTTAATATTCTAGACCGTTGGCTAATTATATAGTAAGATTAAATCGCCATAGGGATGATATTTTTCTCCTCTCCCATTGGAATTGTCTGAGCAATACTTTAACCATTTATAATCCCATTTCACCTGATCGAATGCTTCTCTGGCCATCAAACAAAATTATTGATAATTCTATATTCTTCAGTTTGGTGAGAATGCTCATTATGATGAGCAGACGTCTCAAACTTAATTTAGTTGATTGTCTCTTAGGGATTAAAACCGTTTGATCCAGATTTATTAATTTCACTAATCTACTTACATCTTCTTAGCTAATATTTACGCTACATTTTTTTTGGACTGTTTTTAACAACGCAATAGCTCTATATGATCGGGTTCTTCTATATCTTTGTCTTACGTAAGTATTAATGTAATCTTTGATTCTGCTAGTGTGTTCAGGTAATGCTTTGTTCTCTTAAAGCATATGTATAACATTTTTCGTAATCGTGGTGTAATTATGTCGTAAAAACTTTTATAAACTCGCTCCCTCTCAGTACACTAAAACCAATAGGTTCTGGTGTTTTCCCCATTCTTTAATGAAATTACGTAGGTGTCTTCTATCTCCTTACTTGAAAAAATTTGTGCTCCCAATTCCTCGTTGTTCTGCAAACTATATTTTGGAAAGATTACAACGTTATCCAAAAAACTGTGACCTTTTTATTGGTGTCCGTTGTCGTTTGGATGTGTAACATTCTCATAAAAATTGCGCAATCATTATTTACGATCATTCCGGTAAGTTAAAATACTTCCCCTCTATTGATTTGCCTTTAGGATCGTGTGTTCTTTTTTCGGTTTTTTTAACAAGGAAAAATAAAAAAAAAAAAAAAAAAAAAAAAAAAAAACAACACAAGAAAAAACCTCACCCCCCACCCCCCCCCCCCCCCCCCACAATCATCAAACACAACTGCCAAAAGTTTGTGGGGTTTATCCCAAATTCTAAAATGTTCCTGTCTTGTTATTTGGACTAATTCTTATTACTTTAGTGATAATAGTTTATTTTTATTTAAAATTTCAGTATTATGCATTTTTATTGTGTTTTTCATAGTTGGGTCATAGAAACCTAGAATCATAGAATTTGGTGCAGGAGTAGAGCCATTCAGCATAATTCGAGCCTAGGCCGCATTCTAATATGATCATGCGTGATCATCTCTCAACTCAGGATCCTCGTACTGCCATGTCTCTCCATACCCTCTGACCAAACACATCCCTTAGCCACAAGGGCACATTCTCAAACTCACTCTCTAAAACTGTATAGCATAATATAACCAAATTGTTTTGCGATTTATCTTTATCGGTTGTCTAATTTGTTCTTCTAACTGTTTGTTTCGTTCGTTGTTTTTTTATTTTGAAAAGCTTGGTATTGAATTTATAACGCCTCTAATAATTGCTTGATGGTTCCCATAATATTTGGGCGATATGGTCTGGTAGTGTCATATATTGCGAAAAGAGGTTCATTTGTTGTTTTTGATTTTATACTACTCTGCGGGTCTTTTAAATTTGAGGATTATACCTCCAAAACGATTTATTCTTAGACTTTCCTTCAGTTTTAAAAAAGATAGTTATTTTTGGTGAAGGAGTGATCTGAGATGTGTTGGTTGGTATTTGGGGTTCGATGTATAAGGGATTAATTTTGTATCCACCAGGAAATAATCTATATGTGTGTATGTCTTGGGTAGACCTTTGAATAAATACTGGTCGTATTCCCTGGCGGTCAGGTATTGGACGATCTCCACACATCTGTAATGTTGTATTTTTTAGATAATATGATGTGTTAAAATGTTCACTAGTTTTTAGAGTTCGTATTTCCTTCTCTGTTTTTTGCCTAGATTTGTCCAGAAGAGGATCTAAAACACATTAAGTTTCCTCCAATTATGACGTTTTGGTAATTTATTCTGCAATTGATATTTTCAAGATTTTATTGATAAGAAAATGAGGATTTCATAGTTGGCGCATATATATCTTACCAAGGTGATTGGGGTAGCATGGGTTCTCACCGGTAACTAGCAAAAATATCTCCCTTCCTTAACTGTATGGTATTCTTGGTTTTAAATGGTATGCCTTTCACGAATTTTGATTGTCGTACCTATACAGATTTCGAATATATGAAGAATGATACGATTTGGGCCTTATCAAGTCCGCCTCAATTAGCTTGATCTTGGGATGTTGCTGATGAGTTTCTTGTATAAAAAAGTAATGGTTTGTATGGTATAATTTCAGCTGAGCTAATATCTTACCCTCTTTTAAGGCGGTTCATTAACACCCTTTTGTTCCAACTGTGGAATGAGATTTACCTCCCAGTTTCTTTTTTTTATCATTTTGCATTTTGAATGGTTTTAATACCCTATATCTTACGGTGGAGCCATACCTCATTGTCTTTGGATATTGGGGGAACATTTGCATACAGAGTTCAATTGGTAGATTCCTTTTGCGATTGTCCTTAAACAAAAAAACACACAACGTGTGACTTTTGTGATAATTTAAAAATAGAGATATATATTTTTTAAGTGAAAAATTAGTGTCGAAACTTGTCGATACTGTAACAAGTGACCCACCTGTAGGTGAGCGACCGCTCCCTTAATTACTTCATAGCATAGTGGAGGGCGGGACCCGTTCAAAAATCAAATGTAAGTACCCATTTTTCAGTATTTGTATACATTTCGATTATGACTTTTAATATATATCTAACAATTTTCTCTACTGTAAGCGTTTAAATGTATGATTTTACCTTCGGTAATAATCAACTGTTGGTTGTTGGGGCAAGGGTTAACCTGAAACGGGGCTCCTGGATCTGGGCCAGGTGGCCGCTTCTCCTCTCTCCCCCAAATTATTAGATAACAGTTAAACACTTATTGGAATTATATATGTTAGTGTGTTAATTGTATAAGATAGTTATTTTCCTTATCAACTTCGCCCTCTGTGAAAGGGAAAGGTCTCCTCTTTATTCTATTGGGTTTATTTCTTCCCAATTCTGCAATTCGGGTTAACATCCGTTACGGTTTCTATGTTAATATTGTTAAAAGTGTTAGATCTATACAATTTAAAGTTAGTTTTTATATTCTCTTTAAACAACGAGTAATTGCTTCAAGTTCCTCTTTCTGCTCTTCAGTTCATCGTTCTGGTGTTTATCTGTCTTTGACTTCCTATTGGAAACACAGAATGTCCTGGAATTAAAATTCCACCGATAAGAAGTCTAGACAGGTGAAGTGGAAAGTTTCTCCATCTTTAGCTTTTCATTGTAATGATTCTCCGCTAATGTTCAGCCGCTGGACAGTGGAATAATGAAAATAAAGATTTGTCATACCATCCTGAATTTCAAAACTACTTGTTTGAACTTCACGATGGTTGAGCATATTTGCTATACAGCCTCCTGTATTATGAACGATTTTTTCTGTCCCTATGAGGAGACCTTCGAGTTTTAGTGGTAAAAATACAACCAAGTATCTAACATTTTGAATTCCTTGGAGGACTATGTTTGTCTTTGAGTAACTGATTAGGGCTTTTGTACAAATTCATAAGGATAGTCCCCTGAATAGTTTGATAGAGATATCAGCGAACATTCAATTGCAACTCCATATTTGATTTTCCTCATAACCTCTTCAAGGTCTGAAATGTCCCGAAATTTCTCAATGATCTGTCGTGTAGGGTGTTTCTTTATGGAGTTGTTTGTGATCTTGGTTTTAAATCTCGGTACTCGATGTGCCAATTCAATTTTTCGGTTGTTAGGGAGATTAAGAACTTGTTTTAGATTAAGCCCGCAGCGATGGTGGAAAATTTGCTTGAAATAAAGAAGGGTATTTTCTAGTTACGTAAACTCAAGATATTTACTTTTTTCGTAGCAATTCTAAACGGAAATTTTAGAAGCTGTGTTTGAATCTTGATGTTTTATTGATAATTTCACTTTTTGTTCCAATTTTTATATATCCTGAAATGGCGACTAATTCCTCTATAAGATTTAGTATGTTTGGAATACTAAACTTGGGAATTGGTAATATGTAGTAGTACGTCATCTGCATACAAACGATATTTTATTATGAGTATATTTAGTATTATAGCCATGAAAATGTTCGGATGTACTCTTATGTTTTCAAGCTAAATGTTCGAATCACAAGGGCAAATAGCAGAGGTGATAAATGCACACCCCTGTCTATTGCCCCTGGATAATTGAAATTTAAGTGAGAATGTTTTAGTCAGTATTCTGGCAGTCAGCTGGTTTATATAACAACTTTATCCATGAAATAAAATTTTCTCCTAATTGAAATTTTTGCAATACTGTAAAAAGATATTTCCAATCTACTTGGTCAAATACTTTTTCTGTATGTCTAATGAAAGAATTAATGTCTTTCTTTTATCGTTCGATGTGAGTGCTATTATATTAAACAGGCTTCTCAAGTTGTTTGAACTTTAAAAACCAATTTGATCCGGGTGTATTAATTTACTAACGTATTTGCTTAGTTTTTCTTGCCAGGTTTTTTGCTAATATGTGCTGGTCTGTTTTTAGCAGAGCTATTGCTCTATATGATCCCGGCTTTTTTTTGAGATCTTTATCTTTTTTGGATATCTGTTGTAATAGTTGATTCAGCTAAGTTTTTGTGGTAGCGTCTGGTTCTTTAAATGAGTGTATATAAAGGGCTTGTAAACGCGGGGAGATTAATTTTCATGAATTTTTTAAATAAATTCATTACTAAAACTCATCTGGCTCTGGCGTTTTTACCGTTATTCAGTAATTTAATAGTCCTCTTTCAATTTATTTTTTATTGTAATCTGCGCTCCTAATTCTTCACGTTCAGCCGTGTTAAGTGACGGAAGATTGCAATTGTCGAGGACATTTTTTAATTTTTATCGTTTCTACTGAAGTTTTAGATGTGTATAAATTTTTGACAGAATTGTAAAATTCTTTCGTTAATGATTTTTAGGGAGTGCATGCAACATTTTCGTTCAACTTTTTTCTGATCTAATTTTTTTTCGGAATAGTATGATCATTTTCCAGTTTTCCTCAACTGGCCGTGCCAGAAAGTTTGATGCGGTTTGTCGCCGAATTCAAAAGTTTTTTCTGTTAGTTAGTAATTTGAAATAGCCTGATAACTCTTGCAGAGCAGTGGCAATTTGATTGGACTTGAATTTTAATACTGCTATCTTATTGTGTTTATCAAACAGAAGGATCTATAGCATTTTCTGAATCTTGCTGTCTAATCTGTTCTTCTAATTCCAGTTGTTCCATTCCTATTGTTTTTATTTTGATATGCTTGATATGAGATAATAGAGCCTCTAATAAAGGTCTTAAAAGATTCCCAAATAACGAGGCTGAAATACCTGGTGTGTCATTTGTCTCATAAAACAATTCCATCGGTTGCTTCAGATATTCACAAGCAGGCTGGATCGTCAGTTTAATATTGAGGATTAAATCTCCAGAAACGTTTTTTATTGAGATACATTTCCTTCTAGTTTTTTAGGAGAAAGTTAGAGGACAATGGTCGGAAATAATCTTATTATGAATATTTGGGATTCGTTGTAAAAGGTATTAGTTTTGATGTGTCCCACCAGAAAGCAATCAATACGTGTATACATTTTGTGCACGGCTGAATTAGAAGGAAATATCTCTTCCGGCTGATTCGCAATCCTCCATATGTCGGTTATAATTTGTATTTTTATATACGTGTTTAGGAGTTTGCTAGATTTTGATTTTGTATTAATCTCCTTTGTTGTGAGGTCAATTTATCCAGATATTGGGTCCAGAAATCACAGTTGAAGTTTCCTCCAATTATCAGGATTTTGCTGGGTGTGGATTCTGAGATTGTATTAATTATTTTATTAAAAAATTGTGGTGTTGTCAAAGGTTGGGGGCGTAGATAGTCACCATAGTAAGTGGGGGTTGAATATATCTCCCCAGATACTATGATGTTCCCACCTCTTATTTGCCAAAGTGTGCTTTATGTTTGAATGGTATAACTTTACGAATTATAATTGCTGTACCTCTAGCTTTTGGAGAGAAAAGTAGAATGATATAAATTGGGCCATCCAGTTAGCCTTCAGCCTGTTATGCACTCCATCTTTGAGATGCGTCTCCTGTAAAATATGAAATCAGCATTAATCGATTTTAAATGGGCTAGAACCTTACCCCTTTTAAATTGGCTCATTAACGCCCCTATGTTCCAACTACAAATGTAATTTCCTCCAATGTTTTCTTCAATGGTATCATCCTTGCATAGAGGTTTACATAGACAAAACGTGCTGGAGAAACTGAGCGGGTGCCAGCAGCATCTATGGAGCGAAGGAAAATAGGCAATGGTTTTGGGCCGAAACCCTTCTTCTAGTCTGAATTCGGCTGAGTTTCCCCAGCACTTTTAGTCAACCTTCCGATTTTCCAGCATCTGCAGTTCCTTCTTAAATGCATTAGAGCTTACATGGTTTCCCTTGTGTTTTCAGATGAGTAACACACTATTTAAAAAATCAACCTTCTGGTTACTGGGTGGTTGAGCCCTATTCCAAAGCCCTGCAGGTATCTCCCGAGAAAGAGTGCCTTAAGAAGATGTGAGTAGAGAATGTGCTAAATTAAAATTAAATTATTTAAAAAAAAAACATAAAAAAATCACAGCATTTAAAAGGTACCGTGCGTGTGATCCCACCCCCTGGTGGGATATTTCTTGTAAACTTCCCCGTGGATGTTGATTTCAGTTAGCTCCGCCCTGCAGAGTAATACTAAAAAAAAGGGACTGAGCGACATAAATGTAACAAAGAAAAAACAGAGAACAATCCGTAAATAATTTCATCTGAGAGAATTAGATAATCTTTTTTATACAATACATACGTAAGTGGTATTTTCTGGTTAAATTGGAATAATAAAACCTCTTAACTTGCTTATTTGATGAATGAGCATGTTAAATACATAACCGGTTTTAAAAATCGGCAGGCTGAAAGAATTGTTAATTAGTACCACCAGCATTCAGCAGGCAGAGTGAGATCTCTCTCTCTCCTCCCTTCTCAAACACCCCATCAACAGCCCAGCAACATCCCAAACATTCTAATATACTGTTTCTAAACTTCCTCGCATCTTACCACAACTTACCCAATGCAATCTACACTTACTTAACCCTTCTTTCTCTATTGACCCCCTGCCCTCTGCCTGGCATCCCACTTACTCTCTTCTCTACTTGACTATCCTAACTTTCCCTGGTTACCTGACTAAATCCACTCTAAATCCCCCGTCCAATAACATTCTGTAATTTGAATTTCTTCCATTTTGTTTTACATACGTTCTTTTTTGAGTTAATTATATTTATAAAGCTGACATTTTAATTTATTTTTTCCTATGGCCCGCAAAATGTGCCAAATATATAGATGTGTGGCCCTCATACTGAAAAATTTGTAGGCCTGTCCCTAAGGATTAACTGTAACTATGTGTTGCTGCCCCTGGAGTCATTTATCTAAATTGCTGCTGAGTAATTTACACTTTAAGATGCAAGAAGAGTTCCAAACCGAAACATTGCCTGCCATTCCCTTCACAGATGCTGCCTGACCCGCTGCGTTTCTCCAGCACTTTGTGTTTTGACTTTAATAATATATGACTTGCCGAAGCTGTTCGAAATAAAGGTAATTCCAAGTATATCTGCAAAAATAAGTTACATTTATCCTTCACTAAAAGTAAAAAATAATAAATAGGAAAGCATTTTGGCCAGGTTAGAAAAATAGAGAAAACAGAGTAAATGAATAAGTCTAATCACTGGCTCACCTGTTCCTGAACTATTTCCTCCTGTCAAGTTAGGCTGGCTAAACCTTAAATCCAGAGAAAAGTTTAAATTCCTATTTTCACACCATCATCGAGATCTATTATTGTATCAGTTTCTAACTTGTCAATTTTCTTCTAGCACCATGAAACAATATATTTTGCGTTTAGCACTGAGTTTAGCACAGCATGACTCTTGTTCTCCACTCGGTGAAAACTTTGACCTGTCCAAAATTCGGAGGCAAGTCAGAAAACCGATTCATCCTGTCCCACATTAAATCTGTTTGCTTATCAGTTCTGTCTTTCCTGGCCTGTGCATCCTGATTCATACAAAAAACAATGAACTTACAACTATTTTACCTCCCTCCACTGTCTCTGCAACCTATTCAATATCCTTTCCATCTCTATGACTGTAACTTTGTGCCTTTCACCTACATCCATAATAGTAGAAGCTCTTAATGGCCTTAGTGGCATTCTCTGGCACTATTTTCTGAGCACTATTATCCTGAGCACTTATGCCACTGTTTTCTAGCATAATTTAAAAGACCTTCTAAAAAGTGATTTGTTCAACCAAGCTACTATGTCCTAACATCTTTCTATGGTTTTCTGTATTGAATATGGAATATCATTCAACTTGTGTCACAAAAGGGCAGCACAGTGTCTCAAAGCACCAGCAATCCAGGTTTGATCCTGTCCTCGGGTGCAATCTGTGTGGAATTTGTCAGGTTTCCCTGTGGCCACTTGGGTTTCCCCCAAGTGCTCCGGTTTCCTCCTACAACCTACATATGTGTAGGTTTGTAGGTCAATTGGCCTCTCTAAATTGCCCCTAGTGTACTAGGAGGGGATGCAAAAGTAGGATAACATAGAACAAGCGTGAATGGGTGATCGATGGCCGGTGTGGAATCAACAGGCCGAAGGGCCTGTTCCATGCTGTATATTTCAATCAATTAATTAATAAATATAGAAATTACTGGCATGTATTTCATAACATTAGTCTGTCATTTTGGTTTTATAATTTATTTTAATTATCTTCACTTTCACTTTGTTATTCTTATTTAGTGTCTATTTTCTGACTGGCACTTGCTGGGAAACAACAGACTGGATGTATAACCCTATGTTGCATATCCTATAGTTTTTCGACGTGGAGAAAGGTCATGCCAATGCTGATATCCATCTGTTTACTCTGCTTCCTTTTACACACACAATTTGTGCCATTAAGTTATGCCAAAATGCTCAGAGATAAAACATACTTCTCGTCCTCCTGAGAATACACTGAAATATGTTTTACTTCCTTTGGAAGCAACTTTATACAGAATCAAAAAAGGATGTTCTTGGCAGCCTGTAGGTTATTTTTGGAACTCCTCTCTATTAATACGGCCAGAAAGAAAGTGATGGGAGCCCAGAGTGGGTCAGACCCCAGCACCTTTCTTTTCAGGTTAAATATTAAAGCATTATATTGAAGCATAAAGCTAAATGTAATGTGAATCAATTACTTGCCGTTGACTACCATAAAATACTAAAGTCATTCATGTGCTGCACCTGTTGATCAGAGCCTGGCTCTACTGTGGAATGTAATTAGGAATGTAATTTAGCCTAACCTTATTCATACCTAATCCAATTTGAAGCATAAATGTTGCATTCAAGTGTAAGTTAAAAGATTCGCAACAGTTTGCACCAGATTGCACAATTTCAAGCTGAAAAACTCAAAAGCTCCCTACCACCCCCCCCCCCCCCCCCCCCCCCCCCCCCCCCCCCCCTCCCTCCCTCCCATTAAGGTCTTAATCACCTACCAATATTGAATGGAGTTACACTTGTTAAGTACCCTATCATCAACCTCCTGGGCGTTATTAATGATCAGCCACTCAACTTGTATAGCCACACAAATACCATGGCTGCAAATGTAGGTATGTTACAATACTTACCTTGAGCGGCTCTGCAGTTCTATCACTGCCCGTGTGCGCGACTTTGGCTCCTTTGAGAGGGGGGGTGTTTAAAATGCGGTATTTCAGAAGCACATTCAAATCGATGTTGAACAGGTTATTTAGTTGATGAAGAAAAATCGCTTCGACTGCCGTTCTCTGAAGTGATTTTTAAACTGCCCTTGGTAATTAAATTGCTGTAGTAATTTAAAAATCATCTTCTAAAGCCGTCAACGCCGACAACGGGACGGACCTCACGGAGGGGGCAAGGCAAGGTACACAGTTTATTTTTTCATTAAAAAGTGCTTCTTGGGATACCTTTAATCCACATTTCATGTTGCGAGAAGGTGATTTATTCCCCATATGAACCGGCAGTATTTTTCCTGCCGATATGGGGTTTAAATTCACTGCAACTGCAACGTTCCAATCGATCGCGTTCCAGAAAATCCCACTCGCAAGATGATTTAAATGGCCATTAATTTACGGGAATTAAACATTAAATTCCTTTCAGTATGAAAATGGCTATAACGTTTTTAATACTGAAGATATGAAAGTGAATTAGGTGTCAATTTTTTATGTTTTATCTGATGGGATAAATTGCAGACTTGATTTTTAAAATCTCAAAATTTTGTAACATTGCTAGCAAATGCACGTCAGAGTATAGAGTTTCCTGAGACATGTGGCTCACTTCGTATACTCCAATACTTAAACCAACATCTGTACTTAAACCACCAACACATTCTCAAGAGCACCAGGAAATGAGCAATTGCTGACCTTGTCACTGATGGTGTGTGGACCTGAGATCCTGTGAGCGATGTTGTCTGGGGCTATGCTCCTGGTAGGGCCACCCATGGTGGTAAGGTCGAGGGGGAGGTCTCTGACAAAGAGCAATCCAACCAAGACCTCAAAGGTGGAACAGGCGGAGGACGATGGCTGACCTTAGTGGAGCATCACAACGGCTGGGAAGGTGGATGAAGGCTGCAACAGAAAAGGTTCTCCGGTTGTCTTGGATTCCTTATGCCACTGGATCCTGACCCAGATCTGTCATGGACCATGGGGTGGCTGCCTGAGCACCATTCTCCCCACATTAAACAATGTCATGCACAGGCGTCTCCATATAGGGAATAGCACCCCGGAGAGACCCATGATCAGCCATGACTGAAGGGGGCCTAAGAAAAAGACAAGAAGATGCCACTCTTGGGCACATTGTGGAAGTAAATTTTGAACAAGTTCTAACTACTCAAGTTGGTTGACATTCAAATAAAGAACCTCCTAAAACTTATCTGGTTGATCCCTCAGGTGGCAAAATGAACATGGCTAAGTTGAGATATTAATACTGATTCAAAACACTCAAACGCTGCTGTCAGATATCCAGCAAGTCATTATTTTGTTCATTCTCTGGGAAAGTCTTTGTATATTGGTAACAATTTCAAGTTAAAGGAAGTTCACGTGTAAGGTTTTAGACTAGTTTGAGTTTAAGCAGCAGACAATAGACAATAGGTGCAGGAGTAGGCCATTTGGCCCTTTGAGCCAGCGCCACCATTCAATGCGATCATGGCTGATCATCCCTATCAGTACCCCGTTCCTGCCTTCTCCCTATATCCCCTGACTCCGCTATTTTTAAGAGCCCTATCTAGCTCTCTCTTGAAAGCATCCAGAGAACCTGCCTCCACCGCCCTCTGAGGCAGAGAATTCCACAGACTCCCCACTCTCTGTGAGAAAAAGTGTTTCCTCGTCTCCGTTCTAAATGGCGTACTCCTTATTCTTAAACTGTGGCCCCTGGTTCTGGACTCCCCCAACATCGGGAGCATGTTTCCTGCCTCTAGCGTGTCCAACCCCTTAACAATCTTATATGTTGCAATGAGATACCCTCTCATCCTTCTAAACTCCAGAACAAGCCCAGTTGCTCCATTCTCTCAGCATATGACAGTCCCACCATCCCGGGAATTAACCTTGTAAACCTACGCTGCACTCCCTCAATAGCAAGCATGTCCTTCCTCAAATTAGGGGACCACAATTGCACACAATGCTCCAGCAGCTTGGTCTGGTTAATGTTTTGGACATTATTTATGTTGTGTCTATTCCATTGGTGGATCAACTCGGTGTGTGATTTTCATGAAGCGTGGATATTCACTGAAATTGTGAATCGCAAGTGTACTCAACAACAGATCAAAGCATTATGTTTTAACACTTTGATCTGCTGTTTAGCTGCTACAAACCCCCATAATTTCAGAACTAATTAAAATTTCTCATTTCCCATTCTTATGTCTTTTCCTCAGAGCAATTTGCTGTAATACTTACAACAGTTGTGCTCATTGTTTTTCAAAGGATATCACATCCCCTATTTCTTGTTTTCATCTCACTTAATAACTTACTTCACTGCTATCACTTACTTTGCCATTGTTCTTCCTGTTCTAAGCTGGGGGGTAGTGTTAGGGGTGAGGAGGATGCTAGGAGGCTGCAAGGTGACTTGGATAGACTGGGTGAGTGGGCAAATGCATGGCAGATGCAGTATAATGTGGATAAATGTGAGGTTATCCACTTTGGTGGCAAAAACAGGAGGGTAGACTATTATCTGAATGGTAACAGATTAGGAAAAGGGGAGATGCAACGAGACCTGGGTGTCATGGTACACCAATCATTGAAAGTAGGCATGCAGGTGCAGCAGGCAGTGAAGAAAGCAAATGGTATGTTGGCATTCATAGCAAAAGGATTTGAGTATAGGAGCAGGGAGATTCTACTGCAGTTGTACAGGGTTTTGGTGAGACCACACCTGGAGTATTGCGTACAGTTTTGGTCTCCAAATCTGAGGAAAGACATTCTTGCCATAGAGGGAGTACAGAGAAGGTTCACCAGACTGGTTCCTGGGATGTCAGGACTTTCATATGAGGAAAGACTGGATAGACTCGGCTTGTACTTGCTAGAATTTAGAAGACTGAGGGGGATCTTATAGAAACTTACAAAATTCTTAAGGGATTGGACAGGCTAGATGCAGCAGATTGTTCCCGATGTTGGGGAGGGCCAGAACAAGGGGTCACAGTCTAAGGATAAGGGGGAATTCCTTTAGGACCGAGATAAGGAAAACATTTTTCTCACAGACAGTGGTGAGTCTCTGGAATTCTCTGCCACAGAAGGTAGTTGAGGCCAGTTCATTGGCCATATTTAAGAGGGAGTTAGATGTGGCCCTTGTGGCTAAAGGGATCAGGGGGTATGGAGAGAAGGCAGGTACAGGATACTGAGTTGGATGATCAGCCATGATTGGCGATGCAGGCTCGAAGGGCCGAATGGCCTACTCCTGCACCTATTTTCTATGTTTCTATGTTTCTATGTTCAAACAATGACTCTGTTGCAATGTTATATTTCTCATTGAGGTTTACTGGCAAGCTCATAGCCGTTCTGTTTCTGACAACAGCTGGCTCAGATACTTGTAGGGTGATCAGCATTCAACAGGAATATAAATATCTCAAGAGCATTCTGTGGCACTGGTTTCTCACTGTAGAGAGTTATGCATGACAGGGATCCCCTTGTTTCCTGGTTATAGTGATTCAAATTGTTCTGTCTCTTGTTGTAACCCACTATATCCTCCTTGTTGCCCATTGTGAGACAACATAATTCCTTAGTACAGATGTGGTCAAAGCAACACTCCATAATACCCACTTGTCACATCGATGCACCCTGGTACTCAGACATGCACTGACCTTATTATTGTGCTGGTAGTCATGGTGATACATTGCTAAGATGGCTCAATTTACAGCTCTTTGGCCACAGTATTGTTCTTCAGGAAGCTTTCCTTTCTGCAACAGCCATAGGACTCCAATATATGATTAGTATTTTCCAACATTCATAGTGATTCATATTTATTGCTGGATTAATCCATACCACTCTCGTTTCTCACAGAAAATTAATGGCACACTCAGAGTACTCTAATATATAAAAGTAATTTATTTCATGATCAGTTCATCGTACCACAACATTTTATACTCTCATAATAATTCAGCACCACACCTCCGCTGTCTAGATTTATTACAGTTTTTTGAGTTTCCACATTATTTAGTCAGGCTACTTTTCTCTAGGTACAGTGTTTTTTTTTAACACTTTCTCCTTATGGACATATGGTCTTGTGCTCCTGCACCCTCATCCCATTCCTGCCTTTATTTACTGAAGAGATTTGTCATGACAAATCTATCACATCACATCGAATGTAACCCTAACATTTCGGACAATCTGATGAGCCATTTGAAATTAATTCCTTCCAATAGATCAGATGTTAATTTGGTTGTGTAAAATTCCTTTTTGAAAAATGTTCTTATATTGTTTATTTAAAACAGTTTTAAAGCAGCTGCATTGATCTGGCGCTGTGCAAGATAAACTGCAAAGTAGCTGAAGTGGTCTGAAGGGCCTGTCCCACTTAGGCAACTTTTTAGGCGAGTGCAGGAGGCTCCGCGCTCGCCTCACGATTGCCACATGGTCGCCACAAATTAGCTGGTGGTCTCTGGTGAGTCTCCTTCAAGGTCACGAGGAGTTCCCGCATTCTGGGAACTAGTTGCAGCCTCAGTATGGTCGCCGCAAATTTTTCAACATGTTGCTATGGCGAAAAATCGATAATCCTGTAGTCGTAAGTTGTAGTGGGGTCGCCATGTAGTTATGGGTAGTAGAGGTAGTCGTAGGTAGTTTAGTTAATCGCCTTTTCTGAACGGGCATTTTCATTGGCTCATTGGGGAAAAAAAACGTAAGCACGAGTTTACAGAACCAAGGATAACCGACTGGTAATGTTAAATGCCCGCCGAACTTCACAGCTGTGTATCTCTGGCTTATTAAAAAATTGTCTGGCTTCTTCAAAGTGTCTCCACTCCTTCTCCCCCCCCCTTCTCCCCCCCTTCTCCCCCCCCTTCTCCCCCCCCCTTCTCCCCCCCCCTTCTCCCCCCCTTCTCCCCCCCCCCCTTCTCCCCCTCCCCCTTCTCCCCCTCCCCCTTCTCCCCTCCCCACTCTTTTAAAGAACTTACTGTACACTGTGCGAGTCGCTTTAACCTTCCTGTTCATCGCGGTGTGTGTCTGTATCACCTTGGCTTTGTACCATGTGAATTTCGGACAGCGCTGCCCTGCTTTCCCTGGCCCCCGCCTTTGCGATGTGTTTGTGTGTGTGTGTTCCACTCTGACAGTCGCTGTTTCAGTTCCTGGTTTTTCAGGCGAGTGCAGCGAACTTGACAGGCCCTTTAAGATAACTTGACTGAATAATTAATTTTACATCTAAGTGTTTTTCTGCTTATTAGCATGAGCTATGAATTTGCACAAGGCCAAAATAAATGCATTCCTCTCATTCCTTCCCTCTCTGTTTAATGTTTTTTGTTCCTCTGCCATTTTTTAAAATCTTTCTCCAATACTGAAGCCTTCTTGCTTGGTCTTTGTCCCTCTGCTTGATCTTTTCTCACCTCACTGTTCTGAACTGTCAGAAAGATTTCTATTTTTTTCTATTTGATTAATGTCTTACATGATATATTTTGCAATAATTTTAGTATATCACATTTAGATATAGTTATGAGTATCATTGCACTCGAGATAACTGAATTCATCCAGTACCCCTGTAACCAGCAGCGATCGACTATCTTTATCAACCCGAATTGTGAACAAATCTGAAATCCAAAAGTGAAAACTAACGGATGCTTAATTTAATTTATTATTGTCACATTTAGTTTAGTTTAGTTTAGAGATACAGCGTGGAAGCAGGCCCTTCGGCGCACCAAGTTGTCAGGATTGAACCCGGGTCTCTGGCTCTGTAAAGCTTAGCTCTAAAGCTACGCCACCATGCCACCCCTGTACCAAGATACAGTGAACAGCCCTTTCGTTGTGTGCTGTCCAGCCAGCATAATGCACGTGATTACAATCAAGTGGTCCACAGTGTACAGATACAGGATCATGAGTATAATGTTTAATGCATGATAAAGTCCAAGAAAGTCAGATTACAGATTGTTCAAAGGTCTCCAATGAAGTAGATGGGATGTCAGGACCAATTGTGTTTCTACCAGCATGTCCCTATCGTCAGTGCACTTAGTTTATTTTGAGTGAGAATAATAAACATTTTATGTTATTCATAAACCGTTCTGATTTTGAAAATTTTCTCTTAGCTCTGGAATAAGTAAATAGGGATAGAATTAGGAGATTTGATATTACCAGCAGATGGCAGCAATAAACCAAAATGTTATGAGTTCGGTAAATAACAATGGTCTAGATTTTGCAGCAGTAACAATGACAAAACTACCAACATTGCCATTGCTATGCCGTGAAAGCAACTTTGGACTTTCTGTGCATCAAAAACACGTTATCAGGGATTCAGGGTGTTCTGTCGGCAATTCTATTTTCAGTCTTCTCCAAGGGAAATTAGGAAAATTACTTGATCTGATATAAATCACAGCCAATTCTGAATTAACAGCGGTATAGATTGCTAAAAAAAACTGCACCATGTTAAATGACATTAAGGCGAGTTTGCATTGGTTTATAACAGCATAATTATTGTACATCAAACAATGCAGCCATAAAAAAAGAATTGTAAATTTCTTGATAATTTCTAAATATATAATTAATATTGAACAATATTTACAATCTTTCAAACATTTATCATATTTCAGCATTTATTTCAATCAAAGGAGAATGTAACATAGTTTATTTACTGCATTTCATGGGCTAAAAATCTTAATTAACAATTGTACTATTTTGCTCACCAGAATGGTGACC
This sequence comes from Okamejei kenojei, assembly GCA_035221665.1. Lineage (NCBI taxonomy): Eukaryota > Metazoa > Chordata > Chondrichthyes > Rajiformes > Rajidae > Okamejei > Okamejei kenojei. The sequence continues at coordinate 103,043,372 of CM069132.1, read as the reverse complement.
CTGAAGATGATTTAATGTGATTGGCTCTTCAGGCAGCATAATGCTATCTGGTTTACTGGATTTAAGGGATCCTTTTTGAACTGAAACAGAAAGCGCATCTGTAAAGTGAATTTCAGGTCTGTGACGCTTTATCATAACTGCAAAAATAATGAACCTTTTTGAAGAGGTAACTAATGGGCCTGTCCAACTTAGGCGATTTTGCAGGCTTCTGCCAGCGACTGTCAAGTTGCCGGCAGTTGCCTGAAAAACCGGCAACTGGAACGGCGACTGACAGAATGGAACACACACACAAACACATTATAAAGGCGGGGGCCAGGGCAAGCAGGGGGAGCGCTGTTTGAAATTCACACGGTGCAAAGCCAAGGTGGTACAGACACACACCGCGATGAACAGGAAGGTTGGCGCTGTAATTAAGATGGCTATCACAGTGTACGGTAAGTCCTTTAAAAAAGGGGGGCCGGAAAAAGGGGGGAGAGGAGTGGAGACAACTGATAAGAAGCCAGACAATATTTAAGAAGCCAGAGATACACCGCTATGAAGTTCGGCGGACGTTTAATAAGAATCTGTTATCCTTGATTCTGAAAACTACTGCTTACATTTTTTTTCCCCAATGAGCCAATGAAATTCACCGGTCAGCACCGGCTACAGCCTACGAGAACCTAAGAGAACCTTCGACCTCCTGGCAACCCACTAAGACCTCCTTGCGACCCACCTATGGCTCGAGAATTCTCGCTACTCTCCATGGTGACTTCATTCTAGTCGCCGCTAATTTTTTAACATGTTGAAAAACTTGCAGTGACCATAGTGAGGCCGCGACTACTTCCCAGAATGTGGGAACTCCTCACGACCATGAAGGCGACTTTCCGGCAACCACCCTCGAACATGTGGGGACCATGTGGTGACTACAAAGTCTCCTGCAGTCGCCTAAAAAGTCGCCTGAGTGGAACAGGCCCATTAGTATGCTGATGAAGGTGGTGCAATTGATATAGTCTACACAGACTTCAGTAAGGTCCTTGATAAGTTCCACATTGGGTGACTAGTGTAGTCAGAGATCCAGGGTGAATTGGCAAATTGTATCTGAAAATGGCTTTGTGTTAGGAAGTATTTATGATGGTTGAGGATTGTGTTATTAGAAAAGTTCACAGATGACATGAAAGTTGGTGGTTCCCTTAATAGTGAGGAGGGTTGTGTTTGGTGACTGAATGATCTTAACGAGTTGGTAAAATAGGCGGAGAAATTAAACATACTATTTGATCCTGAAAAGTGTGAGGTGATTTATTTTAAGAGGATTGACTATACTGGGATATATATAAAGAAAGGCAGACTCCTAGGAGGTACGGAAGGATCTTGTTCAAAGACCTCTGAAGGCTGCAGTACCAGTAACCAGTAGAGCAAATGGTGAAGAAGGTATACAGGATAGCAGTATTTGTCAGGTGTGGCATAAAACAAAGTTTAAAGTACAACTTTATAAAAGTTTGGTTAGGTCACAGCTGGCCTACACAGCAAACTACTAGAGGAAATGATTGAACTCGAGAGAGTGCAGAGGAGATTTACCAGAATGTAACATATAACATTTCAGCTAAGAGGAGAGACTAGGTAGCCCTGGTTTGTTATCTTTGGAGCACAGAAAACCGAAGGGGTGGGGGTGGGGGGGATCGGATTAACATGGAAACATAGAAAATAGGTGCAGGAGTAGGCCTTTCGACCCTTCGCGCCAGTACTGCCATTCAATATGATCATGGCCGATCATCCAAAATCAAGACACATGTAGGTCCCTTACAATCAGATGCAGGTGAATTGGCTAGAGGAAGCAGCAAACCGGAGGACTGGGAGAAATGTAAAACTCAACAGAGGAGGACAAAGGGATTAATTAAGGGGGGGGGGGGGGGAGGAAGAGCTTGAAAGAAAGCTTGCGGGGAATATAAAAACTGACTCGAAAAGCTTTTTTAGATATCTGTAAAAAGGAAAAGATTTGTGAAGACAAATGTAGGTCCCTTACAATCAGAGACAGGTGAATTTATAATGGAAAACAATGAAATGGCAGAACAGTTAAACGAGTTCTTTGGTTCTGCCTTCAGTAAGTAAGACACAAACAATCTCCCAGAAATACTGGGGGACCAAGGATCTAGTGGGATGGATGAACTGAAGGGAATCCACATTCGTCAGGAAATTGTGTTAGGTAAATGTTGCGACTGAAGGCAAATAAATCCCCTGGGCCAGATGGTCTGCATCCCAGAGTACTCAAGTAGGTGGCCCTAGAAATTGTGGATGCGTTGGTGATCATTTTAGAAACATAGAAAATAGGTGCAGGAGGCGGCCATTTGGCCCTTTGAGCCAGCACTGCCATTCATTGCGATCATGACTGATCGTCCCCAATCAATAACCCGTGCCTGCCTTCTCCCCATATTCCCTTGATTCCACTAGCCCCAAGAGCTCTATCCAACTCTCTCTTAAATCCATCCAGTGACTTGGCCTTCACTGCCCTCTGTGGCAGGGAATTCCACAAATTCACAACTCTCTGGGTGAAAATATTTTTTCTCACCTTAAATGTCCTCCCCTTTATTCTAAGACTGTGGCCTCTGGTTCTGCTCGCCCAACATTGGGAAAAATTTTCCTGCAGCTAGCTTGTCCAGTCCTTTTATAATTTTATATGTTTCTATAAGATCCCCTCTCATCCTTCTAAACTCCAGTGAATACAAGCCTAGTCTTTTCCATCTTTCCTCATGTGACAGACCCGCCATCCCAGGGATCAATCTCGTGAACCTACGCTGCACTGCCTCAATTACAAGGATGTCCTTCCTCAAATTAGGAGACCAAAACTGTACACAATACTCCAGATGTGGTCTTACCAGAGCCCTATACAACTGCAGAATAACCTCTCTACTCCTATACTGAAATCCTCTTGTTATGAAGGCCAACATTCCATTAGCTTTCTTCACTGCCTGCTGTACCTGCATGGCAACTTCCAGTGACCAGTGTACAAGGACACTCAGGTCTCGCTGTACCTCCCCCTTACCTAACCTAACCCCATTGAGATAATAATCTGCCCCCTTGTTTTTGCCACCAAAGTGGATAACCTCACATTTATCTATATTATACTGCATCTGCCCACTCACTCAACCTGTCCAGGCCACCCTGCAACCTCCTAACATCCTTCACATTTCACACTGCCATGCAGCTTTGTGTCATCCGCAAACTTGCTAGTGTTGCTCCTAATTCCCTCTTCCAACTCATTAATATATATGGTAAACAGTTGCGGCCCCAACACAGAGCGTTGCGGCATTCCACTCGCCACTGCCTGCAACTCTGAAAAGGACCCGTTCACTCCGACTCTTTGCTTCCTGTCTGCCAACTAATTTTCTATCCACGTCAACACCCTACCCCCAATACCATGTGCTCAAATTTTAGTCAACAGTCTCTCGTGCTTTCTGAAAGTCTAGATACACTACAACCACTGGCTCCCCTTCATCCATTTTACTTGTCACATCCTCAAAAAATTCCAGAAGATTAGTCAAGCAAAGACGCTAGGGGGCGCTGGACTGCCAACAGCCTCTGCCTGCAGCCCGTTTGTTTTTCCATCTTTTTTTTATTTTTAGTCCGTTTAAAGTTTGTTTGTGGGGAAACTTTAACTTTTTTTATGTGGGGGAGGGGGGCAGGGTAAGGGGGAAACTAACTTCCAGTCACTTCCTGGTGGGAACACGACTATTTCTCCGAGTTGTGTCCTCGCCCCCAACCTCGCGGCCTACCACCTGGATCCGAGCGGCCTTTCCTGCCGGGGACCGGGAACCGGACCAGAGCTACAACAGCGGCGGCGGCGCTGGAGTCACCACGGAGCGGGCGATACCTACCTGGGTCGCCGTTTGGAGCTCCGCAGCGTTGGGCCGCTGCTCCAACATCATGGAGCTCTGGTTTAGAGAGCTCCCAACGCGGGCGGCGCTGACTGTCATCGTAGAGTCCTGGGGCCCTTTGCCGAGGGCCTCCAGCGTTGCACCTCCACCCGGCGCGGACAGTGGACTTTGTGAGCCGCGGACTCCGGTAGGAGGGGGCCGACTCGTGGTCCAGGCCGCTGAGGACGTCCACCAGCCCCGACGTCGGACTTACATCACCCAGGCGATTGGGGCTGAACATCGGGCCACCCGTAGCGGCGACTGCAGGGAGCTCGGGGAGGCCCCGACCATGGTGGAACATTGGGGAACATCAGGGGAAGAGACTGACTTTGGTGCCTTCCCTCAGTAGGAAATGTTGATCCTGCTGTAGGGGGATGTTGTATGTTGAATCCGATCTACTCCATGTTGTGTTCTTTATTTTTAATGTATGGCTGTCTGGTGATTTAATTTTGCTGTGCCAATTGGCACATGTGACAAATAAATGCATTTTATTCTATCTTATCTTATTTTTCTTTCATAAATCCATGCTGATGGACTAATCCTTTTACTGCTATCCAAATACCCCATTATTACCTCTTTAACAATTGACTCCAGCATCTTTCCCACCCCCCGTTTTCTCTCTCGCTTCTTTCTTGAAAAGTGGGATAACATTAGCTATCCTGCAATCCGCGGGAACTGATCCTGAATCTATTGAACATTGGAAAATGATCACCAATGCGTCCACTATATCTAGAGCCACCTCTCTGAGGACCCTGGGATGCAGTCCATCAGGCCACGGGGATTCATCATCCTTCAGTCCCATTAGCCTACCCAATACTATTTCTCGCATAATGAAAATTTATTTCAATTTCTCAGCCCCCTTAGATCCTCTGTCCTCCAGTACTTCTGGGAGATTGTTTGTGTCTTCCTTATTGAAGACAGATATATTTCCAATGTTTTAATGAAGACAGAATATTTCCAATGTTCTCTCGACTCGGGATCAGCTCCTGTGGACTGGAGGGTAGTTAATGTAACCCCACTTTTTAAGAAAGGAGGGAGAGAGAAAACGGGGAATTATAAACCAGTTAGCCTTACATCAGTAGTGGGGAAGATGCTTGAGTTGATTGTTAAAGATGTTATAGCAGCGCATTTGGAAAGCAGTGACAGGATGGATTTATGAAGGGGAAAACATGCTTGACTAATCTGGAATTTTTTGAGGATGTAACAAGTAGAATGGATAAGTGGATGTTGTGTATCTGGACTTTGAAAAAGCCTTTGACAAGGCCCAAAACAAGTGTGCAAAATTAGAGCACATGGTATTGGGGGTAGGGTAGGACATGGATAGAGAACTGGTTGGCCGAAAAGAAGCAAAGAGTATGAATTAACGGGTCCTTTTCAGAATGGCAGGCAGTGATTAGTGGGATGCCGCAAGGCTCAATACTGGGACCCCAGTTATTTACAATATGTATTAGCTATTTAGACGAGGCAATTAAATGTGACATCTCCAAGTTTGCGGATGACACAAAGCTGGGTGGCAGTGTGAGCTGTGATGAGGATGCTATGAAGCTGCATGGTTACTTGGATAGGTTGGGTGAGTGGGCAGATGCATGGCAGATGCAGTATAATGTGGATAAATGTGAGGTTATCCACGTTGGTGGCAAGAACAGTAAGGCAGATTATTATCTGAATGGTGTCAGATTAGGAAAAGGGGAGGTGCAACGAGACCTGCGTGTGCTTGAACATCAGTCACTGAAAGTAAAAATGCAGGTACAGCTGGCAATGGAGAAAGCAAAGAGCATGTTGACCTTCATTACAAGAGGATTTGAGTTTAGGATCAAGGAGGTCCTACTGCAGTTGTACAGGGCCCTTGTGAAACCACACCTGGAGTATTATGTGCAATTTTGGTCTCCTAATTTGAAGCAGGACATTATTGCTATTGAGGGAGTGCAGCTGAGGTTCACTAGATTAATTCCCGGGATGGCAAGATTGACATATGATAAAAGAATGGGTCGTCTGGGCTTGTATTCATTGGAATTTAGAAGAATGAGAGGAGATATTATAGAAACATTTAAAATTCTTAAAGGATTGCACAGGCTAGATGCAGGAAAATTGTTCCCGATGTTGAGGGAGTCCAGAACCAGGGGTCACAGTTTAAGAATAAGGGGTAAGCCATTTAGGACTGAGATGAGGAAAAATAATTTCACCCAGAGAATTGTGAATCTGGAATTTTCTGCCATAGAAGGCAGTGGAGGACAATTCACTGGATATTTTCAACAGTGTTAGATTTAGCTCTTAAGGCTAATGGAATCAAGGGATATGGGGAATAAGCAGGAATGGGGTACTGATTTTAGATAATGAGCCACGATCATATTGAAAGGCAATGCTGGCCTGAAGGACTGAATGGCCTCCTCCTGCACCTATTTTGCTATGTTTCTATTAATATCCCATTCCTGCTTTCTCCCCATATCCCTTGATTCCATTAGCCCTAAGAGCTATATCTAACTCATTCTTGAAAACAGCTGTGACCTTATTCTGAAAGTGGAGGAGGCCCAGGGTAGAAAGGTCAGTATGGGCGTGGGAAGGGGAGTTAAAATGTTTGGCAACTGGGAGATCACATAGGCCAAGGTGGACTGAGCGAAACAGTCAGGGTCCTTGGATGGAGTCGAGGGAGGAGATATAGGGACAGGTTTTGCATCTCCAGTGGTTGCAGGGGAAGCGGCCTGGTGAGGGTTGGTTTGGGTTGGAAAGGATGAGTGAACCAGGGAGTTGCAGAGGGAACGGTCTTGCGGAAAGCGGTTGAGACGGGAAGATGTGACTAGGATGTTGGAGGATTATGTGTTGTTTGTGACAGCTGAGGGGGTGAAAGGCGAGGACTAGGGGGAATGATGTCCCTGTTGCGACTGGTGGGAGGGGAAGCAAGAGCGGGGCCATAGGATACTGTGGAGAATTGAACTGAATGTAATAGACATGACATCTGGTCATGACAGAAATTACTGTTGCTACTTAGGAGCTCTATTATAGGGAGAAAATTCAAAAAAATAACATCAGGCCTACAGGATAGTCAGAGTGGTTTTGTACTTGAAAGATCGTGTCTCACAAATCTGATTGAGTTTTTGAAGACGTGACAAAAAATGTCGATGAGGGCAAAGCTGTAGATGTTGTATATGTGGACTTCAGCAAAACATTCAACAAGGTTCTGCAAGGCTGCTCTGGAAGGTGAGATCGCATGGGATCCAAGGAGAGTTAGCTGAATGGATAGAAAATTGGTTTCTTGTAAGGAAGCAGAGGGTGATGATGGAATGTTGCTTTTTGGATTGGAGGCCTGAGACTAATGGTGTGCCTCAGGGTTCGGTGCTGGGCCTGTTACAGTTTGTATATCTATATCAATGATTTGGATGAGAACATACTGTACCTGGCAAGATTAGCAAGTTTGCCACAAAAGAGGCTGGTACATAAGTTTAGTGCCCAGGATATTTAAAGAAAAGGTATGAGAATGGATTATAAACTGGTTGTCACATGAAAAATAGTTGGAATAAATAGTTGGGTCCTTTTCAGACTGGAGGAATGTAACTGATTGAGTATCACAAGGAAGGGTTCATGCCATCATTGCTTCATAGTTTATTTATTATTTAGACCAATGACATGTAGAAGGAAGCAAAATAAGGTTTCCAAGTTTGCCAATGATATGAAAATAGGTGGAAGGGCATGTTGTGATGAGCACATTGTGAATCTGCAAAGGTGATAATATTGGCCAAATAAAATGTCACAAATGTAGAATCTCTGGGAGGAAGTTGAGGATAAGGTGAGGTCCAGATGTCCTTCATATTGTTAATATGTATGAGGGTTTTGCAGAAGAGCTGAGCAGGTTTGCAAATGCATGGTTTGGATTGGTCATAGGATGGGGTGTTGTAAAGTATTGTTAACTATGTTGCAGAGTGTTTGAGCTGTTATCGTGTGATTGGTTAAAGTGTGAAGCCTTGTTCAAATTGTTTATACTACCTAGGGAAATGTTTCTTTACTTTGGTGAACTGTCTTCCAACTAGAACCTTCTGTGGAAACAATGTAATTGGGTACTTTGTGATTGGGTTAGGGAACTGTCAATAAATGTATTATATGATCAATATTTGTGATAGGCTTGTAGGGGTTACCTCCCCCATATTGTTTCATGCCACGGGTCCGATGCCCTATAAAAGAGGGGACACCACATGGATCGGGGTCGATCTTCTGCGGTGGCACTTGTGGCACTTGTGACCCTGCTGACTTAATGGAGGCGTCTGCTCGCATGAGGTTGAAGGGCTTGGACGAGTAAAGACAAGGATTGGACCCGTGGTGAGGTTAGCTATCGTATACGAAGTTTGTTTGTGTTAGTGAGAATAAAGAGTTAGTAGATCCATTGTTTGACAGTGCTTTTACTGAACTAGAATAAGGGGGTAAGCTGTTGAGAGCATAGTTACAATGGGGGCTTGTCCTGGATCTCAACGGAGTCCCCGACAGAAGTTAGCGATCAGGGAGTTGAGTCGTTACAGATTACGAGGAGAGAAATCGGCGCCACGGTGCGGTTTTTGCATCGGTTTTTCCCACTAGAGTGTTCACATCGGTTGTTCCACAAGGTTTTTCTCTAGAGGGTTCGAGACCCCGCACCTAGTTAGCCAACAGCTGTTGCGGTCGGGTACCATTGAGGGCCTGACATCAAAGAGAGATTTCAGGGGTTGAAGGCTGTGCTCAGACTGGGATATCTGAATTGGCTGGGGTATCTTAAGTGTCTGAAGAATGGTTTCAGCCCGAATCGTTGCCTATTTCCTTCGCTCCATAGATGCTACCGCGCTCGCTGAGTTTCTCCAGCATTTTTGTCTACCTTCGGTTTTCAGGCATCTGCAGTTCCTTCTTGAATATCTTAAGAGACAGGGCTGAGTAGTGAACAGTACAACGAGGGGAAGTACTGCATCGTTGCTGAGGGTGCGATTGGAAAGGCACTTTAAAGATCGGCATTGAACAAACGCTGAAGCCCAGTACCTAGCAGGTTGGAAGGAAGGATCCTAGGGGGTTGAAGGCCCCACCTGTGTGAGTAGTACCTAGAACTTTGGATAAGTTGAGGACTCCATAACGGTGCTGGGAACCCAATGTTGGAGTATAATTGGCTGAAGGAAATACTTGGGGACAACACCGAGGATTGATTAAAATTAAAGACGCGTCTATTATAATTACTTGAATTAGTGGGAAGGGAGTTAAAATAGTGGGGTACGGTAATTAAGAAAGTAAAGATCTAAATTCTTCGATTCAAATTCTACTAAATTCAGGGCTTCATATTGAAGGACTAGCTATTGCATAGAGATTCTATTCCAGGCTTTCATATTGAGGGAACTGGCTATTGTACATTAATAAAAGTGTAAATATTAGATTGTTGGTTAACTTGTGTAATAAAATATATTGTTGGAATTGTTAAAATTTTGTTGATTTACAGTTTGAAGTGTGTTTAAAATTTTGCCGTTGCTTTATTGTATTTACTGTGTCTTGCCTTTGATTTAAAGTTTGGAGTGTTAGATACTGTTGTAATCGTGGTTCGAATCATGACTGTATATTTATATAATGTGATTAAGACTACTGTTTTAATTGTGAATCGTGGCTGTTCAATTGAGGGTTCGTATCCTTTTGATCCTTTCATCAGTACCTGTTAGTGGAAAAAGTAGCTGAGGCAGAGGAACAGAACCTGTTAGAAAATAGTATCTTGATGGGAAGTGTACCACTAAAGGGCCTGTCCCACTGTATGAGGTGATTCAAGAGCTCTCCCGAGTTTAAAAAAAAAATCAAACTCGTGGTAAGCACGTAGAATGTACGTAGCAGGTACGTCGGAACTCGGGACGTCTCTTAGCGGCTCGTAATGCTAACGGCAGGTACTCTGGAAACATGGTAAGCTCGTGAAGACTCGTGAAGATTTTTCAACATGTTGAAAAATGTCCACGAGAGCCCCGAGTACCTACGAGCGGCTATTGCCGTAATTCTCTGAGTTCAAATCAGGGGAAATTTGGGAGAACTCTTGAATTAGCTCATACAGTGGGACAGGCCCTTTAGTATATAAACTTAGAAGAGGAAAGAGTACCTGTTAGAAAAGAGTATCTTTATACACAAATTGATTATTTTCTGGTGGACGCAGAACTGATCCCTTTTCACATTCAATCCTAAATATCACAATAACATAATTTCTGACCATTGTCCATTAACCTTCTCCTTAAAACTAGAAGGAATGCATAACAAAAAAATGTTTTGGAGACTTAATCCACAAATATTAACTGAGCCAGGTTGCTGTGATTTTATGAGACAAATGACACACCTGGTATTTCGGCTACTTTATTGTGGGAATCTTTCAAGGCCTTTATCAGAGGCTGCATTATTTCACATCAAGCTTATCAAAACAAAATAAACAGGTCGGAACAATTGGAATTAGAAAAACAGATTAAACAGCTTGATTCAGAAAATGCGATTGATCTATCTACTGTTAAACATAATAAGATAGCAGCATTAAAATTCAAGTATAATCAGATCCTCTCTGATCACATTAGGTATGTACACTAAGCAAAAAAAAAAAATCGAATTTGGTGATAAACCGCATAAACTTCTGGCACGCCAGCTGAGAAAAATGGAAAAGGATCACACTATTCAAAAAATCAGTTCACAAAAAGGTGAGCTGCTTACACTTCCCAAAGATATTAACGAAAGATTCCTAAAATTCTATCAAAATTTATATGCATCAGCTGACTCTGCAAAGATCATAAACTTTCTTGACAATTGCAACCTCCCATCACTTAATGAGGTGAAATGAGAAGAATTAGGAGCTGAGATTACAATAAAAGATATTGAAGAGACTATCAAATCATTGAATAATGGGAAAACACCAGGTCCAGATGGGTTCAGTAATGAATTCTATAAAAAATGTAATGACTTAATTTCCCCATGCCCACGAGCCCTATATATACATGCTTTTAAAGAACAGACTTTACCACAAACCCTAGCCGAATCAACCATTACATTGATACCTAAAAAAGACAAAAATCTTGAAGAGCCTGGATTATACAGAGCAATAGCTCTTCTAAATACAGATCAGAAAATATTAGCTAAGACTTTGGCAAGAAAACTGAGTTCATACATTAGTAAATTAATAGATCCAGACCAAATTTTATACCTAAGCGACATTCATTTCATAATTTGAGATGTCTGTTTAATATAATGTATTCACACAGAATGATATATGAAGACTTAACAATTATTTCTTTAGACACAGAAAAAGCATTTGACCAAGTAGATTGGGCCTATTTCTTTACAGTGTTGGAAAAATTCCAACTAGGAGAATTTTTTTTTCTCATGGATAAAGCTGTTATATAACAATCTGACTGCCAGAATATTGACTAATCAAATTCTGTCACCTAAATTTCAATTATCCAGGGGTAATAGACAAGGATGTGCTCTTTCACCAATGTTATTTGCCTTAGAACCCTTAGCAGAAAGCATAAGAGTACATCCGGGCATTCACAGATACAATACTAAACATACCAATAACAGGATTTCGTTATACGCATGTACTTTTATATATCACCAACTCTTAAGTCAGTATCCCAAATATATTAAACATTATAGAACAATTTGGTTCCTTCTCAGGGTATAGAATAAACTGGAATAAAAGTGAAATTATGCCAATAAAAGCTCAAGACCTTTTACATCTCAAAAAATTTCCCTTCAGAACTGTCACTGAAAAATTTACATACCTTGGAGTCTACGTGACTAGAAAATATACCTCTCTATTTCAAGCAAATTTCCCACCATTAATTACTAAATTAAATGCCCTCATTCAATTTTGGAAAACACTCCCTATTTCCCTTATAGGTAGAGTAAATGCCATAAAGATAATTTTCCTTCCACAACTCCTTTACCTATTTCAATCAATACCGATTTATCTCCCTAAAAGTTTTTTTTTAAATTGACCCTGTTATCACAAATTTCATTTGGGATTATAAAACCCATAGAATACATAAACGACATTTATGTAAATCTAAAGAAAATGGAGGATTAGCACTCCCCAATTTCCTTTTCTATTACTGTGCGACTAACATTTAAAACTTAACCTACTGGATGGATGATACATGTCAACAGGTAAACCGGTTAAAAATGGAGAGGGATGATTGTGTGCCTTTTAATATAGGCGCGATTCTTCTTTCTCCAACGCAGCTGAATAAATCAATGTATGTGCAAAATCAGAAAATACATAGCACCCTACGAATTTGGAAACAGTTGAAATCAAGCCTCAAACTGAGAAATTTCTCTCTCCTTTTACCAATCGCTAATTCCTCGTTTAAACCGTCTACTACAGACAATGGTCTTAAAACGCTCCTCTCGTTTCAGAGGTATCATTTTGAAAGCAAGGAATATGATATCTGCTATGTGAAAACACATAACAAGTGTCATTCTATCCTATATTAGACAAATGCATGAATAGACAGGCTAAGTATGGCACGCCTAATACGCTCTCCAATGCTTCCCAAACGTCTCTCCTATTTGTGATAAATGTCTCATCCCAAGAAGCGACTAAAACCTATTACGATATAAAGTGTATTTGATACCTTCTCCAAAAATACTAAAAATTAAATTGGAACCAGATATAAAACAGGGTATGATCAGAGGTCTAAAATAATTAATACTAAAATTTTGGAAACGGACAACAGTCCCTACAGTGAAGATGTGGATTACGGATATGTCCGAGATACTACATTTGGAAAACATTAGGCTTGTCTTGGTGGAAAAACCAGATCAATTTCTTAAGACATGGTTACCTTTTACTGAATTTCTGCAACAACAGAAAGGTTAAACACAAATTTAAATTTAAATCCGATGCCAGGGATGGGTGAGGGGGTGAAAGGTATATCTCCATTTTTTCTTTTTTTATTTCTTTTCTTTTCTCCTGCATTTCTTTGGTAGCTTAGGGGTCTTTTTCCTGCTCTTATGTATTTTACTTTTTTCCTTCATTCTTTTCTTTCTTCTTTCTTTGTTTTCCTTTTTTTAAATTTATTTATTTTTAATTTAGGTTATAAGGTTAAAATGAAGCTGTTCAATAATTGTATAACTGTTATGTCGATTGTCTTATCCTTGTACAATTGCTTCTGATAAAATAAATTCAAAAATAAATAAATACAATTAAAATAAAAAAGAACATAAAAAAAGAAAAGAGTATCTTGATGGGAAAGTATCGCTCAGCGAAAGAGTACTTTGAAGGGAAAGTTTCCTGTATCTAAGGGGGGTGTTCTGTTGGTTGAAAACAGCACGATTTGGGATTAAAAATATACTGTGATTTGTTTTTGGGACTGTACAGTTAACGAATGCGATATGAGACGAATGCTTGTGTTCTATATTGGAGTGTGTGTTTTGTATGATAGTAATAAGTGGTATAGTTTCTTGTCTAAGTACGATTTTGCTTGCGTGTTTGGAGCTCATTTGTCTGTGTCTAGATTAAAGTGTTCCGAGTGCAGGAGATTTGCTGCTGAAGTATTTGATTGTTTGCTGAAGCACCTTAACTTGTTTGTCGACCAAGGATTGTTACTTGAAATTGTTTACAGGGTTGAAAGCTTGTGTGAATTTGTGTGAGACACTGAAGGAATTTTTGGGTTCCCGGTATTGAAAGGAAATTTGATTGTGTGATTGTGTTTTGAGGAGCGATGTAGCTAAGGAGTTGATTGGATTATGGAGAAAGTATTATGAAGAGTAGACAGCCAGTAGAGAGGCTGTGAGAATGGCGAATTGGCAGGAGGCAGCTTTAAAGCTTGGAATAGAACTAAGAGATGATGAAGTAAACCTACCTCCAGACACCTTGAGAAAGGGGTGTGGATGTACTAGAGAACATAACTAGAAAACATAAGGAGCGGGAGAGAAATAAATCTCCTGAAGCTAAACTGGTTGGCATTGGCTTTGAAGGGGGAGCAGACGATTATTTGGAAAATTGGGAAAGTGTTAGGATTAGGAGAAGTTCGCAGCCTCCACCTTATTCCTCTTGCGTTCCCTGTACTCCATCCACACATTGTACAGCTTGTGTACACAACAGGCACTTAGAGCCTGCAGCACCTTTAACACCACCTGCAGATTCCACAATAAAGCCTGCTTTACAAACAGCAGCCACAGGGACAGAGAAGACAGATATCCTTCTCTCAAAATAACCAATTTTTACGCCTATGATTAACACATTTAGTGGTGACTGGATGCAAATCTGACGAAGAACCTGTGCTATCATTACAAGTAGAAAGAAAAACATGCAACTTCTTGGTAGACGCAGGGGCATCCGTGTCATCACTCTAATCAATTTACAACCTTTCCGAATCACAAGATGTTCAGAGCCTGTCCGGTTTTCAAGGAAAAGTCAGCCAGTATCCCATCTCGAAGCCAGTTGAAGTAGTGTACAGAGGAACAGCAATAAAGCACAGATTTGTGATAACAACCAGATTAGATTGCAATTTAATGGCTAGAGATTTGCTCTGCGCATTTCAATTGAAGATAGAATGTGGCGATGGTGGGATAGTAGTGACCACCTGGGCTCCCGAAAACCAATGTTATTTGACAGTGACCCCAATGGTGGTTCTTAGATTTGGATGAAGAACCCCCACTCCATATTACACTGGCTTATGACAGGAGTAGTAAGAATAAAGAGCTGGAAGCCTTCTTTAGGCCATATGAAGGAAAGGACTGGGAAATAAGAATTTTGGAACTAGTTGAAGGAAAGGAGAGCGCTGTGGAATATGCTGAGGCACCGGTAAATTTACGGAAAAGAAGTGCAGAGGTTGCTCCATATATCACCAGAAAAATAAACTATCCGGCAAGTGCAAAAGATTTAAGAGCAATGGTGAAAAGGGCAATTACCATGGCAGACCCGAATAAATACGAAGAGCAAAATTTGTCTAACCAGTATGTTGTTACGTTCTATCAGGCCCCAAGGACAGTTGTTACCCGGCTACACCAGCACCAGTGAGGTATATGAGTATGTGGACCCGCAAGTATGGGCAGAAGACGCAGCTCAGGTAGGATGTGTTCGCATTGATCCCATCCAAGTAGCTGTCCAGAGAGGGGTAACACTGCCTTCGATACAGCAGTATCCATTGAAACCACAGGTCATTTCCGAAACCAGGAAAGGAGGGCCAGTACAGATTGGTCCAAAATCTAAGATCAATTGTAGAACTACTCCATGCGCTAATGCCAAACACTGCTCACATCTTAGGTGTAATCCCAGCAGAAGCAAAAATCTCAATAGTCGACCTGCAACATGCATTCTTTTCCTTGCCTCTCCATGAGTACAGCCAATATTTGTTTGCTTTCACATATAGGGGCCAGCAATACACCTGGATCAGGGATTCATCAATTCGCCTACTTCATTTTCCAGATGTCTACAAGAACAATTGAGTACTTTACATTTTAGAAGATGATCCACCTTAGTGCAGTACGCTGATGACTTATTAGTGGCCAGCAGAGACGAATCAATCAACCTTGAAGATACTGCACAATTACTAAATCATCTAGCTATTTTGGGATATGTGGTCTCCCAGTCAAAAGTACTGATGGCTCAGGAGAAAGGAACATTTTTAGGAGTCATAATTTTAGCAACAGAAAGGGTCTAGAAAAAAGCAGACAAACCAATTTGCGAATTCCCGATTCCTAAAGAAGCAAAACAAATGAGTCAATGGTTTGGTATGGTCAATTACTGTAGACCATGGAACCCTAACATAGCTTTAGAAACTAAAGAGCTGACATCCTATATAAGTAAAGAGAGTGAGTTTCAACTAACTAAGGAAGCACAAGAGGCTTTTGAGAACTTGAAGAAATCGCTATGCAGGTCCCAGCATGGGGAAGACCACTTTGCGACTGACCCTTCCAACTCTATTGCACCATTCTCTCTGAGTGTTCCACGGCAGTCCTTACTCAAAAACATGGGGATAGGCATAGACCAGTGGCCTATTATTCATCTAAACTTGACCCAGTAGCAAGGAGACACCTACTATGCACCCAAATTCTGACCGTCATTTATAATAGTTTACAGTCTGCTGCAAATTTGACCCTACAGCAGGAGATAGTAGTATACAGTTCACATTCAGTGGCAGCCTTGGTAGGGCAACTCCAGACTCAGCACCTAACAATGGCTAGTCAGAACAAATATGAAATTTACCTATTAAATAACCCAAAGCTTCAGTTTAGGCATTGTACAATGATTAATCCAGCAACTTTTCTTGTTTCACCCCCAGAGGAGCAGTCAGAGGCAGGTTGGCATGACTGCTTGTTTATAATCGAGGAGGAGACATCTATGAGGGAGGACTTGAGAAACGCACCTATAGAGGACCCTCACATAATATTGTACGAAGATGGGATTGCATCCATTGGACACTGGGGTGCGAAATTGCCTGGGTATGCAATTAGTAAATACAAATGGGGAAAAAAAAAATTTGAAGAAGCAGCTACCTTAGATCACCTTAATCAGCCAAACAGGCTGAATTATATGCATTAATAAAGAGCTTGCATTATGGGGAAAATTTATGGGTAAACAAAACATGGCTAGCCAAAATTATTCCATACCTATTGAACTTTTTCCACAATTTGTCCACGTTACAACCACAAACGGTATATAATTCTTATACCCGAAATAAAATCACAGTGCAAACAATTGCCTTCGGAAGTTACCTAATTATAAATAAAAAGTCCACTTTGAGTGTAATCTAATGCTCATATATAAAATACAGCTGATCTGATGAAGGCCCTCAAAGGTTTGTTTAGATGAACATTATGAACAAAACAATCACATCATGAAACCCGAGGAACCACACCAAACAGGTCCAGGGATAAAGTTGTGGTGAATTTTAAAGCAGGGGTTAGGTTATTAAAAAAAATATCCCAAGCTTGAAACTTCTCAATCTCACGGAGCCTGTTCAATCCATCATCCGAAAATGAAAGAGAAAGGCCAAAACTTGGGCAAACCTACCAAACAATGGCCATCCCACCCTAAACTACAGGCCGGGCAAAGGAGAGCATTGAATCAGAGAACGGCCAAGAGGGCCCATGGTAACTCTGGAGAGAGCTGCAAGAGATCCACAGCTGCAGGTGGGAGAAATCTGTCCAAAGACAACTATTAGTCGTCAACAAATCAGGCCTTTATGGAAAGTGTCAAGAAGAAAAGCCATTGTTTGAAACAAAGCCATAAGAAGTCCTGTTTGCAGTTTGCCACAAGCCATGCTGGGGGGACAACAAACAAGCAAAACATGTGGAGGAAGGTTCTCTGGTCTGATGAGACAACAAATTGAATTTTTTGGGCCTTAAATAGCAAAAAACTAGAGTGAACGGAAAAAACTAACACTGCCCATAAAAAAACAATCACATAATTTCCCAGTCCTTTCTCCCTATTTACCTCTAGTTTTTGTTCTGTTGTATGATGTCGACTGCACTATCTACAGTAATTTTTCTATTTTATGGAATGAATATTGGCCCAACACTGATGAGATGGTGTACTTTCTATATGCCAGAACCAAACCTATGAACCCCAGAGAAAACACACTGCAGGAGCCCAGTCAATGATGTGTACATTTTTGTGTAAACAGCCAACCTGGTACCACCTGTAAAGATTTTTAATAATTCTTCCACATCCGCAATATTTTCCCTACAAAGAAGGGAAGGCGACCTTAAAGAGCTCCTAAATCTGCAGATCCGCCAGGTTCCCAAACCAATCTCTTTTCTTTCATAAGATCATCATCGTTCACGGGAGCAGAATTGGGCCATTCGGCCCATCAATTCTCCTCCACCAGTTTGATCATGACTGCTCTCTTTCCCTCTCAACCCCATTCTCCTGCCTTCGCCTCCCATAACCTTTCACCAACCTTTTTCAGATGTGTATATGTCTCGAGCGTTCTAAACACCAATCTTCTAGGCTGGGCAGAGTGGCACAGGTTTGCAGCACCAGTACATGATGGTGATCACAACTATGAGTGTATCCGAACAGAGCTTCATGTTCTGCTTGTGACCCAACATGGATTTCTCTGGGTTGCTCCAGTTTCATCTCGCATTCCAAATACCTACTAGTTTGTAGGCTAATTGGCTTTGTAAAATAGTAAAATTGTCCTTTAATGTTAGTAGGAAAGTGTTGCTGCACAGGGGAATCACTGGTTACTGTCTGAACTCTAAAGTGATGCGTGTGCCTGCGCACAAGAGAGGGAGACACGTTAGAGTTTTGCTTAACACTATTGCCTCTGGGAGATTAGTAAAATGATATTCATTAGTAAATATGTTTCACTAAGCAAAACTCAGTGGTCAGGAAGCACCTGCGGAGGCAACGAAATAGCTGATTATTCAAGAGAGCTTATTGTCCATGTGTCCCCAGATAGGACACTTAAATTCTTGCTTTGCTTCAGCACAAACAAATATTGCAGGAATAAGGATAAAAATACATTACAGAACAGATCAGTGTGGGGGAAGCACTATTCCTGAACCTGGTTGTTGCAGATTTCAGGCTCCTGTACCTTCTACCCAAAGGCTGCAGTGAGATGATTGTGCGGCCAGGATGGTGTGGGACCTTGATGATGCTGCCAGCCTTTTGAGGCAGCAATTGTGGTAGATCCCCTAGATGGTAGGGAGGTCAGAGCCGATGATGGACTGGGCAGTGTTTACAAACTTTTTGCCTGTCTTTTTTCCGCTAGGAGTTTACTAGTTGGGCGAGCTGCCAAATCCCGGTCTTGATCGAGGAACATCAATTCAAATACAACAATAGTAACTGGGGAATTAATATAAATCTGGAATTTTAAGAGTTTTGCCTCAGAATAGAAAGCACAAAGCTACAGGGTTATTATAAAAGTGGTGTCCGGTCCACTAATGTCCTGCAGGAAGGGAAGCAGCCGTCCTTTCCCAGTCTGCCCGCACACCATTCCCAACTCTTGATTCACCTCCTTTGTTGGTAGCAACCTCGATGCATAATGATGAATGCTGACATTACCCATGCCATCCATGTTTTCTGGACAAATAATAGTCCAGGCCATCAGTTTTACAACTAACGCAACCCGAATATGTATAAATGTAACCTTTTTTATATAATATTTTTATTAACATATAATAATTCAGACCTTTTTGTTTAAAACTATTACATTATTATTCAATATCTAGTGTCCTGGGTCCCATCTAATCAAAATAGCGTGGGGTCCTCATTTATCAATTACATATTAACACTGCTTCTAATTATTTATTTTTATTTATAGATAGAAGGAAAGAAAAGAAAAAAGAGATTTTTTAAAAATAAATTATCAATAATACAGCTTGAGAGATGATTATAAACCGTAACTATTCATCTAATCCTGGGTTCAAGCTTCAGTCAGGCTCCCATGCCGGACCAATCTACCCCTTCAAATAAATCTATAAATGGAGACCATGTTCTAGCAAATAATTCTGGTTTGTCAATTAAGACGAGTCTAATTTTTTCCAAATGTAGGTTCTCCGACATCTCCATAATCCACGTTTAAATTGTGGGATAGATGTTACATTTGCACTTGATGATTCCCTTATTGCACTTGTTAGCATTGGGTCCAGGAAATATTCCAGGAAGAACTTCCTACAGCCAGTTATAGCCAGCATGTTTGAAGTCACCATCCCATGTTTCTCCAGAGATATTGCTTTGACCCGCTGAGTTACTCAACAGTTTTTTTTCTGTAAATTAGCATCTGCAGTTCCTTGTTTTTTACAGCAAGTTGTCTCTTCCACAGCAGATAACCATAATTAAAATAGAAAGCAAAAATGTATAGATTAACCTTAAGGTTGCACACAACATTCCAGTTAAAACTGAAAGTGTTGTGTTGGAAGTCGATGTTTGAACCAGAGTAGTTGGCAGGTGAAGAGCCGGTTAGGCGCTGGCTTGCAGACACTGAGTTTCCCTGGAAAGATTCAAGAGATGGGCTGATCCATTGAATTGTGAGAAAATCATAACTTGGCCTCTTAATGCACAGTTTATTATATGTTTTGGTTGAGAAGTTATTAATTTGCTATATGTGAGCTTTAATTGAAGCCAAGGGGGTAGCGGGAAGTGAGGGAAACGTTTCGGGCCAAAACGTTGCCTATTTCCTTAGTCTAACATCGGTAGTGGGGAAACTGCTAGAGTCAGTTATTAAAGATGGGATAGCAGCACATTTGGAAAGTGGTGAAATCATTGGACAAAGTCAGCATGGATTTACGAAAGGTAAATCATGTCTGACGAATCTTGGTGGAATTTTTCGAGGATGTAACTAGTAGCGTGGATAAAGAGAATCAGTGGATGTGGTATATCTGGACTTCCAGAAGGCTTTCGACAAGGTCCCACATAAGAGATTAGTATACAAACTTAAAGCATACGGTATTAGGGGTTCAGTATTGATATTGGATAGAGAACTGGCTGGCAAACAGGAAGCAAAGAGTAGGAGTAAACGGGTCCTTTTCACAATGGCAGGGCAGTGACTAGTTGGGTACCGCAGGCTCAGTGCTGGGACCCCAGCTATTTACAATATATATTAATGATCTTGGATGAGGAAATTGAAGGCAATATCTCCAAGTTTGCGGATTACACTAAGCTGGGGGGCAGTGTTAGCTGTGAGGAGGATGCTAGGAGACTGCAAGGTGACTTGGATAGGCTGGGTGAGTGGGCAAATGTTTGGCAGAGATGCAAGTATAATGTGGATAAAAGTGTGAGGTTATATCCAGTTTGGTGGCAAAAACAGGAAAGCAGACTATTATTTAAATGGTGGCCGATTAGGAAAAGGGGAGATGCAGCGTGACCTGGGTGTCATGGTACACCAGTCATTGAAAAGTAGGCATTGCAGGTGCAGCAGGCAGTGAAAAAAAGCGAATGGTATGTTAGCTTTCATAGCAAAAGGATTTGAGTACAGGAGCAGGGAGGTTCTATTTCAGTTGTACAGGGTCTTGGTGAGACCACACCTGGAGTAATTGCGTACAGTTTTGGTCTCCAAATCTGAGGAAGGACATTATTGCCATATAGAGGGAGTGCAGAGAAGGTTCACCAGACTGATTCCTGGGATGTCAGGACTGTCTTATGAAGAAAGACTGGATAGACTACGGTTTATACTCTCTGGAATTTAGGAGATTGAGAGGGGATCTTATAGAAACTTACAAAATTCTTAAGGGTTGGACAGGCTAGATGCAGGAAGATTGTTTCCCGATGTTGGGGAAGTCCAGGACAAGGGGTCACAGCTTAAGGATAAGGGGGAATCCTTTAAGACCGAGATGAGAAATACTTTTTTCACACAGAGAGTGGTGAGTCTCTGGAACTCTCTGCCACAGAGGGTAGTTGAGGCCAGTTCATTGGCTATATTTAAGAGTGAGTTGGATGTGGCCCTTGTGGCTAAGGGGATCAGGGGGTATGGAGAGAAGGCAGGTACGGGATACTGAGTTGGATGATCAGCCATGATCATATTGAATGGCGGTGCAGGCTCGAAGGGCTGAATGGCCTACTCCTGCACCTAATTTCTATGTTTCTATGTTTCACCCTGAACACACCATCCCCACTGTGAAACATGGTGGTGGCAGCATCTTACTGTGGGGATGCTTTTCTTCAGCAGGGACAGTGAAGCTGGTCAGAGTTGATGGGAAGATGGATGAAGTTGGAAGAAAACCTGTTAGAGTCTGCAAAAGACTTGAGACTGGGGCGGAGGCTCAGCTTCCAGCAGGTCAATGACCCTAAACATACAGCCAGAGCTACAATGGAATGGTTTAGATCAAAGCATATTCATGTGTTGGAATGGCCCAGTCAAAGTCCAGACCTCAATCCAATTGAGAATCTCTGGCAAGACTTGAAAAATGCTGTTCACAGACACGCTCCATCCAATCTGACTGAGCTTGACCTATTTTGCAAATAAGAATGGGCAAAAATTTCAGTCTCTAGATGTGCAAAGCTGTTGGAGACATACCCCAAAAGACCTGCAGCTGTAATTGCAGCGAAAGGTGGTTCTACGAAGTATTGACTCAGGGGGGCTGAATACTTTTGCACGCCACACTTTTTAGTTTTTTATTTGTAATAAAATTTGGAATCCATATTTTCCTTCCACTTCACAATTATGCACCACTTTGTGTTGGTCTATCACATAAAATCCCAATAAAATACATTTACGTTTGTGGTTGTAACAAAACATGGAAACGTTCAAGGGGTATGAATACTTCTGCAAGCCACTGTATGTACAGATTCTAGATGTGCATTTGGAGTAGTGCATGATTTTGAACAATTATGGCGAAATAGAGGATTTCTTACCTCGGTGGGAACTCAAATATCAAACAAATAATTGGTGGTAGATTTATTGAAGGCCCTGATGCTACCCAGACAAATTTCAGTCATGAAATGTAGTGCACACTCAAGAGGACAACCCCAACAGACATTGGAAATCGTAGTGCCGACTTCCCCCGGTGGCGCTATGGAGCGGTAAACCACAGCACCAGCCAGCCAGCTCCGCAAAAATTTTTCAAAAAAAACGGGGATTTAAACAGATTTAAAAGAACTTACCGATCGACTGCTTTCACTGTCTGCCGCCTCAACACCGACGGTAACCGGCTGACGTCATCAGCCCTTGCGACAAATCATGACGGCACGGAGCCCTAACCGAGAAAACAAAAGCTCGAAAAACCCGGCGAGACCGGGAGAAGGCCTGGGAGAAGCCTCGGACTCGAGTAGGGCCAGCTCCTTGGAAGAACGTTTCCAGGAAAGCAGACACAGGAGGTGAGGACTTGAAAACTTTTATTTCTCATCAGATGGCTGATTTAAAACGTGAGTTCAAGGCAGAAATGAAAGATATAAAGAAAGAAATGAAAGTAATACAGGGAGATATAAAGGAAGAAATATCTCAAATTAATAATCAGATGGACTTGATGAAAAATCAATGGTGTGAATTTCAAAAAGATACAAAGACACAAATTGATAAATAAGTTCAAGAAAGAATCAGAAATATTGAAGAATGAAATCATTGATATGATTAATAACCTGGAACGCAAGATGGAGGGTAAACTTGAAAATGTTAAAAAGACTTTAAACATAAGATTGACCCTATTGCAAAAGTGGTCGAACAAACAAGTTGATGGCATTAAAAACCTTGAAAAGATAGCGGAGGCTAGTACTGTGTCTACAGCAAAGCTGATAACAGAACAAGAACGTCTACTGGAGTTGTTATCCAAAGTAACAGATAAATGCATGCAGCTGGAAGGCTATCAAAGAAGGCAGAACTTGAGGATTGCAGGGATTTCCTGAAGGTCTAGAGAAAAACACGAAGACACTCGAGAATTCACTGCTAAATTACTGCAAAGCTGTTTTATCTTTGGATGATATGCCTTTTTTAGCTCGTGCACATCGAGTCGGCAGAAGACAGACCAGTACAAACGCCCCCCCAAGACAAATCATCGTCAAGTTACAATATGATTTCACCCTCGAGACATTATGCGAAGAGCCTCGAGAACAAAGAATCTGAATGTTTTCAAGGACAAAGAATCAGTATCTATCGAGACTATCCCCCAGAGGTTGCCAGAAAACGAAAAGCGTTTAACCGAAGCCAAAAACCTTATGAGGGGGGTTAGAAAACTTGAGATACGGTCTTAATTACCCAGCCATCTTAAGAGTTACTTTTAACAACGTGGAACACTTTTTCAAGACTCCAACAGAAGCAATGGAATTTGCAAACAGTTTGACACTTGAAAACCATCTACAAGCAAATAACACTGCCTTTTACTATTTTTAAAGACCTAGTACGGTCTCTTAACATTTTATGAAACTTTATACGACAACATGGAATTAGAAGAAATCAGAAGGAATGGACAATGTCGTATGGAACGAAATGTTTTTTCCCGGATTGGAAGAAGCTCACCGAACATTGACAATTATTCATAATATACAACTAACACAAACAAATAACACACCTACTAAAAATTATAACGCGGTTTTATTATTACTATGACTGTTATTAACCAAGACTGTGCACTATTGCTAATTAATACTACTAATAATTAATATCTTATGTCCTGTTATATTTGGAGATATCCCCCCCTCAATATATTTCTCCCTCTTTTAATAATGACTTCTATTTTTTGTATTTAAAAAAAAAATTTCTTTAACTGTGGCTTTATAATTGGATTTTTTTAAACTAATCTTAGATATATATACTTTTATGATGTTTAATATCACTCTTTTCATTTCTTTAATACTATATTCCCGTTAAAATATTATCATGGAATAATAATTCCTTAAAATTAGGAGCTGGCTAAATTAATAACATCAATGCCGGAAGCCTTTAAATTAATAGCCAACATAACTTGGCTTTCACAAACTACAAATATTTTATTTGTAGTTCTTCTATTCTTTATACACCTTACTAAGCTTTTTATTCACTTTTCATTATTTTTTTATGTTTACTATATCTTTCAGTTTGAATGGAGCTATATAACTGGAACAATGGAGATACACTCGTGAAGCACATAAAAGAGATCTAAAATTTCATCTACTCGGGTGTTCGGGTGTAAGGTTAAGTCTACTGCGCGGACCCTTGGACCCTATTCTAGATTCCCACAAACCTAAAATGCAGGATTTAAAAAGAAATATGGGGAACGAGGGATTAACCTTTTGCAGTTGGAATGTTAAAGGTATCAATGAACCAATAAAAAGAGGAAAAATATTGACACACTTAAAGGCAATGAAAGCTGATGTAATTTATATTCAAGAAACTCACCTAAAGAAAGACGCTGAAAATAGGCTGAAAGCTAAATGGATAGATAAAAATATATCACTCTTCCTTTACACATAAATCAAGAGGCGTAGCAATATTATTTCGTAAAGGTACTTTATTTAAGCATATATCTACTATATCTGATAAAGATGGCAGATACATTATTGTAATAGGAGAAATAAATAGGGAAAAAATGATTTTTGTTAACATCTATGGTCCAAATTTTGATAGTCCTTTATTCTTTAAGAAAGTACTTAATAATATTCCAGAATTAACACACTACAATTTGATAATTGGAGGAGATTTTAATTGTACATTAGACCCTTATTTAGATAGATCTTCAAAACAAAGGAAAAACTAAATCGCATTCTAGTGATTTATTAAACGCATACATTCAAACGTCTAACATTAAAGATGTTTGGAGAACAGAAAATCCTACTGGTCGAGAATATTCCTTCTACTCGCCAGTACATAAAACCTATTCAAGAATAAGATTACTTCCTAGTAGATTCAAAGATTATCTCACTTACTTACGAATCCAAATATCATAATATTATAATTTCAGATCACGCACCATTAACATTTAAAATTAAAATAAATGGTAAAACAGGAAATCTAGGACAATGGAAACTTAATCCACAAATTTTAAAAAATAAAACAACTCAGGAATACATCATAACTCAGATTAAGATGTTTTTTGAAATAAATGACCAACCAGAAATATCTCGCTCTTTATTATGGGAAACATTTAAAGCATATCTTCGAGGAATTAATGATTTCTTCACAAGCATTCCATAATAAGAAGATTCGGAAGGAACAACATGACTTAGAAAGGGAGATCAAAACAATTAGATATACAGAATGCAACAAAATCAGATATAATAATACATAATAAAATTGTAGCATTGAAGTATAAATTAAATAAAATATATACTGATCAAGTTTTTTAAAATACTACCAACATACTAAACAATTGTTGTTTGAATTTGGAGACAAACCACAAAAACTATTGCTCGACAATTAAGGAAAATTGAAGCGGAAAAAATTATACATAGGATTAAATCACAAAACGGTGAATTATTAATACAACCCAAGGATATTAATGAAAGATTTATGCAATATTATAAAAATTTGTATACTGGTAACACAACAGTAAATAAAACAGAAATAGATGCCTTTTTAAATGTATGTAACTTAAAAAGAATTAGATTTACAAAATAGAGAATTTTTAAATGCCGATATTTCAATAAAAGAAATCCAAGAATCTATTAAATCTTTAAAAAATGGTAAAACTCCAGGACCAGATGGTATAGGCTCGGAATTTTATAAAAATTTTTCATGCCCAAATGGTCCCATATTTAAAATCATTATATGAACAGATATATATACAAGAGAAATTACCAGACACATTGAACGAATCTATTATAACACTTATACCCAAAATAAATAAAGATTTGGATGACCCAGGATCGTATAGAGCAATTGCTTTATTAAATACGGATCAAAAAATTTTAACAAAAAATTCTTGCACAAAGACTAAGCAAAATTGTTAACGAATTAATTCATCCTGATCAAACAGGATTTATACCTAAAAGATATTCTTCATATAATTTAAGAAGGACGGTTATTTAATATTATATATTCGAAAAGAAGTGATAAAAAAGACTTAGTAGTCATCTCGTTGGATGCAGAAAAAGCTTTTGACCAGGTGGAATGGCCTTATCTATTTTCGGTGATGGAAGCCTTTAAGCTTGGTGATAAGTTTACTACTTGGATTAAATTATTATACGCAAATCCAACAGCTAGAATAATAACAAATTATATGTTATCAACTAAGTTTAGTTTATCTCGAGGTTGTAGACAAGGCTGTCCTTTATCACCATTACTGTTTGCGTTAGCAATCGAACCCCTTGCTCAAAGGGTAAGATTACATCCAGAAATATATGGATACGATACTAAAGATACTAAGAATAAAATCTCGTTATATGCGGACGATATATTACTTTATATTACTAAACCGGAAATAAGTATCTGTAATTTGTTAAAACTAATAACGGAATTTGGTTTAATTTCAGGATATAGTATCAATTGGAATAAAAGTGAACTTATGCCAATAACCATGAATAATTTACAGATATTACAACAATTTCCTTTCAAGATAACAAATGAAAATATTAAATATCTTGGTATTTTTGTTACAAAAAGATTTGACTCTTTATTTAAATCTAATTTCCCGTTATTATTGAATAAATTAAATAAAAATATCTTATATTGGAAAAGCTTACCTATCTCAATGTTAGGTAAAATAAACGCAATAAAAATGATTTTCCTCCCACAATTATTATATTTATTTCAATCAATCCCGATATATCTCTCTAAAAATTTCTTTAAAAAAGTAGACTCAATAGTCACTAACTTTATTTGGGACTATAAAAATCATAGAATAAATAAAAAACATTTATGTAAAGCTAAAATAAACGGGGGCTTAGCTTTACCAAATTTTATGTTCTATTATTGGGCAGTTAACATTAGAAATATGAATTTTTGGTTAGGAGAAATAGATAATAAACCAAATTGGTTAAAAATGGAAAGAGAAGACTGTTTTCCATTTGAAATTAGCTCTATAATATTTGCTAATATTAATGTACCTAAGAAAATTTATAGTGAAAATTTGATAATAGAAAGTGGAATACGTATTTGGAAACAAATAAAGAAAACACTAAAACTAAAATTTATACCGCTAGCTCTTACAATTGCCAACAATTTTACGTTTAAAAACCGTCAATGATGGATAAAGCTTTTATACAATGGAAAAATAAAGGAATTCTAAATATAGGGGATCTTTATAAGGATAATTCTTTTCGTTCATTTCAAGAATTACAACAAACTTACGGGCTTCATAATAATGAATATTTCAGATATTTACAAATCAGAAACTATATCTCTGCAAATACACAAGAACTTAGAAATAGAAAGAGTGAAATTTTAGATGAATGCTTGAATAAACACCCAAATACAGAAAAAATGATATCATACATTTATAAATATTTTGTTGGAAAGTGATATCCCATCATCGAAATACATAGACAGCGCTGGGAAAATGAAACTAAGTCAAATAATAAGTCCAGAAATATGGGAAGAAAGCCTACAACATATACATTATTGCTCTTTAAATGCTAAACATGCACTTATACAGTTTAAAATCTTACATAGATTACATTATTCTAAATCTAAACTACATAATATATTTCCAAAACTATCACCTATATGTGATAAATGTCAAATCATGGAAGCAACTCTGTCACACTCATTTACTAATTGTACGAAGATTTTAGAATATTGGAATGAAATATTCAAAATAATCTCGAAAGTTATTAATATTACTATGATTTATGACCCAAAGTTAATCATACTTGGAATACCGGAAACGGAACAAATAATTACAAGGAATCATAGAACTTTTATCGACTACTCTTTAATAATTGGGAAAAAATTAATATTAAAATTTTGGAAAGGCCCTGTATCCCCAACAATTAAAATGTGGAATACAGAAATGACGGAGACACTTCACTTGGAGAGATTGAGACTTGTCCTCATGGACAGGTTAGATCTCTTCAAGGAGATATGGTCTCCCTATATTAAATATCTACAGGGTCACAACGGTTCGGCGCAGGGACTTGACTGAGGCCTGAATATCTGAGTGGATGAAGAAATACACATAACAAATCATGAATGTATCTCCAAGATTGGAATTACTTAGTAATACTTCAATCTCCATCAAACTTTTCACACTTTCTTTTCTATTTTCTATTCTTTTTCTCTATCTCTCTATCTTTAATTAAGGAAAAAATTATAGAAACATATTATATAAATTTTTAATACGTACACACTTATTTCTGTTCGTATGAAAAAGATTATAGATGTCTTAAACTTGTAATTATATAAAACTATGTATTTTCAATTATACAATAATTATGAAATATAAAATTAACAATAATACAAACATTATTAATATTTTGATAACATTATGAATATTAAAAAAAATTTTTGTTTAAGATTGGGTACTACTCCCAATTATATAAAATAAATAATAATGAAATGTATAATGGATAATACTACAATTATCATAAATAGTACTAATCAATAATCAATATGTTATAATTTTATACATTATATAACTTTCAATGTCGTATAAGAGTGTACTTGGTATATATTGTTTTCTACAATAAAAAAATATTAAAAAAAAAAAAAAAAAAAAAAGAAATCGTAGTGCCGAGCAGGCAGCAAAATAAAAATCCCGGGAACGTAAGAGGGTGGTACCACAGATGATGAGGCAGACTAAAAGTTTAAGTAACAGGTCCCAGGTAGACAAAAGTGCTGGAGAAACCTTTGGGTGTAGCAGCATCTATGGATTGGGGGGTGTGGGGAGAAGAAAGGAAAAACGATTGCAAAGCCTACGCTTGGTCTCACCGATGCAGATCAGCTGACATCTTGAGCAGCGGATGCAATAGATGAGGTTGGAGGAGATGCAGGTGAACCTCTGTCACACCTGGAATGACTGCTTGGGTCCTTGAATGAAGTCGAGGGGGGAGGTAAAGTGACAAGTGTAGCATCTCTTGCGGTTGCAAGGGAAAGTGCCCGGGGAGGGGGTGGTGCAGGAGGGAAGGGAAGAATTGACGAGGGAGTTACAGAGGGAGCGGTCTTTGCGGAAAGCTGACGGGGGGGGGGGGGGGGAGATGGGAAGATGTGGTGAGTGGAGGGGTCACGTTGGAGGTGGCAAAACTGACGGAGGACTATTTGCTGTATTTGACGACTAGTGGGGTGAAAGGTGAGGACTAGGGGGACTCTGCCCTTGTTGCGAGTGGGGTATGGGGAGAGAGAGCAGTGTTACGGGGTATGGAAGAGACCCTGTTGCGAGCCTCATCTATATCCCTGAAGAATGAGGACATTTCCGATGCCCTGGTGTGGAACAACTCATCGTGGGAGCAGATGCGGCATAGACGGAGAAATTGGGAGTAGGGCATGGAGTCCTTACAGGTAGCAGGGTGGGAAGAAGTGTAGTCTAGATCGCCATGGGAGTCAGTGGGTTTGTACTGGATGTTGGATAGAAGTCTATCACCTGCGATGGAGATAGTGAGGTCAAGAAATGGTAGGGAAGTGTCGGAAATGGTCCAGGTGTATTTGAGTGCCGGATGGAAGTTAGTGGTGCAATCATCGATGTAACGGAGGTAGAGGTCGGGGATCGGGCCCTGGTACGCCTCGAACAAGGATTGTTTGACGTACCTGACAAAGAGGCAGGGGTAGCTGGGGCCCATGCGTGTGCCCATAGCTACGCCTTGTAATTGGAGGAAATGAGAGGAGTCAAACGAGAAGTTATTGAGGGTAAGAACCAACTCTGCTAGGCAGAGGAGAGTATCAGTGGAAGGGTATAGGTTGTTTCTCCGGTCGAGGAAGAACCGGAGGGCTTTGAGACCATCCTGGTGGGGGATGGAGGTGTAGAGTGACTGGACGTCCATGGTGAAGATGAGAGGATGGGGGCCTAGAGAATGGAATGCGCGGAGACAACGGAGAGTGGCTGCGGTGTCTTGATCATAGGTAGGGAGGGATTTAACCAAGGGGGATAGAATGGTGTCAAGGTGTGTGGAGATGAGTTTGGTAGGGCACGAACAGGCAGAGACAATGGGCCTACCGGGACAGTCAGGTTTGTGGATTTTGGGGAGAAGGTAAAATCGGGCCGTGCCGTGCTGGGGAACGATGAGGTTGGAGGCTCTGGGGGGGGGGGGGGGGGGGGCAGTGAGTCGGAGTTGATGAAGTCGGTAATAGTGCTAGAGATAGTGGCCTGGTGCTCATCAGTGGGGTCGTGGTCCAGGGGTAGGTAGGAAGAGGTGTCCGAGAGTTGGCGCGTGGCCTCAGCTTTGTAGAGATCGACACGTCAGACTACCACGGCACCTCACTTGTCGACAGGTTTGATAACCCAGTCTGAGTTGTTGCGGAGTGAGTCGATGGCAGTACGTTGGGGGGGGGGGGGGGGGGAGAGATTGGAGTGAGACAAGGGAGTGGAGAAGTTGAGGCGGTTGATGTCGCGACGGCAGTTTTGGAATAAAAGTTCTAAAGCTGGAAGGCCAAGAGGGGGGGTCCACAAGGAGGGGGTTTGTTGGAGACTATTCCGAGAATTGGCGCATGGCCTCAGCTTTGTAGAGATCGACACGCCAGACTAACACAGCACCTCCCTTGTCGGCGGATATTATTCCTAGAGTTGGCGCGTGGCCTCAGCTTTGTAGAAATCGACGCGCCAGACTACCACCGCACCTCACTTGTCGGCAGTAACAGGTCCCCCTTGGAGAAGCCGATGCCAACCATCCAAGAGATTGTTCAGTTGCAGGAGGAGGCTACTAAAAGGGATAAAGAACGATGGAGGCAACTTGGGTGTACACTGGATTGTATGACAGGACTATGGACCACTCCGGCAGGGCAAACCTGCATGACAGATTCTTTGGCAGTATGGGTTGTGGAGTGCAGCACTATGCAACTCATAGCGGTGCAAGAGCAGTAGGAGACACTCTTTTGGCTACTTGGTGGCATCCAAGGTTACAAACATTAGCTGAAAAAGTAAGCAGTAGTTGCCCAGTTTGCCAGAAATACAATCCATCAAAATGAGTAGGTTGCGGAGATGGGAAGACACCATTGCCCATGGGTCCTTTTAAGACATTACAAATGGATTACATCGAACTATATAAATTTCCATCATATGACTCCGGAGATGACCGACTACATTCTAGCTTTGACTCGCGTTTTGAGAGAATCAAATTGTAGGGTGCGAGCAGCGTATGGTGGGTTGCCTTTGTTGACTGCTTCTACTAAGGTGGAGCCTGGAGACTATGTCATAAAGAATTGGGTAAGGGAAGGGTTGGAGGTTCGCTGGGAAGGACATAAACAGGTTCTCCTAATCACACCCACAGCAGTGAAGTTAAAAGGTAGAAATGCATGGGTGCATCTCCACCACTAAAAGAGTATCAGTGGAAAATAGGCTACTAATTTATTTTATTCGAGATTCTCTTAGAAACATCATACTCTACGACGAGTCAAAAACAGATGGATGCACCTGACAAGATGGATGGAGGGGATTCGCACCCATGAAAACTCGGGATGTGAAGACTCATCAGGCAGGAATCATGAAGCTACGCCCATGAAAACTCGCGAAGCTTGATGAAATTCTGAGAAATTACATCAGCATCTTCATGTTGGGATATCTGGCTAGAGTGAAGTTACTGTTGTGTTTTGATTATCACAAATGATAAAAGAGTTATCATAAATGATAAAAGAGGGGAATGATAATATTGGTCAAGTAAAACGTCACAAAATTGAGAATCTCTGTATTTGCAAAGCCTGCTTGTCCTCTGTGAAAGTTTGCAGGGCTGAGTCATGGCTCCAAGGTGTCTAGACCCTGGGAGGAAGTTGAGGATAAGGTGAGGTCCAGATGTCCTTCTTATAAAATCATGTAAGGAATAGATCAGGTATAGGCAGAGTCTTTTGCCCAGAGTTGGTGAATCGAGGACCCTGGACATCGTTTAAGGTAAAGGAAAAGATTTGATTTGAATCTGGGGGTTAATATTTTCACTCAAAGTACGGTGGGTGTATGGAACAAGCTGCCAGAGGCTGGGACTATCCCAACCTTTAAAAAAAAAAGTTACACAGGTACATGGATAGGACATGTTTGGATGGACATGAACCAAATGGCAGCAGGTGGGACTAGTGTAGCTTGGACATGTTGGCCGGTGTGGACAAGTTGGGCCGAAGGGCCAGTTTCCACGCTGTATCACTCTGAAGTTCAGAACTATGATCAAAATGCCAAATGACGTTAGATTAATTTTTGATTTTTAATACTGGGAATGTAATATATAAGGGGTAAAATAATGGGAAAAGGAAGATCTAATTCCATTTTATCACAGATTAGCCATATTCTCAATGATTGACAGAGCACATCTGAGAAGCTCAATGATCCTCTTTTCTATGTTCTAAATAGCAAGAACTTTTTTTTATACCTATCAGAAAATTTTCTGAAATGATGGCATGCAAATGCTCCCCCTTCAAGATTGGCCAAAATGAAAAGAGATCTTTATTCTGATCAAAATAAAATTCAGTTATATACATAAACATACTGCAGCACTAACAAAATGTTACATGGAGAAATATTACAATTTATTGTCTATGTGTTTCTACCTGCAAGTAGGAGCACAACTTAATGAAGTTAAATTGTGTTCCACTTCCTTATTTCGTAACACAATTCTTTGCACATATTAGAAGTCTAGGAAAAGGTTTTTTTTTCGGAGAAATGTATGTGGTGAAACAACTAAAAATAACAGAAAAGGGAGGAATAACTGACAAGGTTTTTTTGGACAAAATTAACAATGGCCAGTTGAAACGATATTCACTTAGCACTCTTCTCATGGGGTGCAGAGCCTAATTCACTGACATTGTTCATTTCAAATACAGCATATTTATTTTCCCTCAGGATTTTTCCAATCAGTGGGTCTCTTAAGACCACAGTGGCTTTTTTTTTTAATAATAGCTGCCCGTGACCTAGATGAATTGTGCTATTCACTAAGAAAGACTGCTGAGATCATTGTGCAATGTTTGGTCAACCATTGAAAGTGAGTATATTATTCATTTTTAGAGTAGAGCTGAACTAAGCCAGGTTATTAGAAACAGGGTTAAAATATTACCAGTGGATATAAAATAAATGTTCAGGTTCATACAAAATGTTTTAACTGTTTTTTATTAATCCTCCGCTTCACCTATTCCCGCAGAATCATTTTTTTCCTCCTTTGTTGCAACTTCCATATTGGGAATCCTTGTTTCAGCCATTTTGAAGGGTCACTTTTGATTTTGTAACCTGTGAACCAGATACATTTTCATAACCACCAACAAAAAACACAGCTCTTCAATATACTGTACACACAATATTATGCTGCATGCTGCATTATGTTTTGAGTATTATGTCTGTACATATGTTAGTGTCAACAAATAATTTGCTATTATATTCTTTCCATTAACCCTAAAAATACTACAGCAATTGAAATTAATTTTCAATACAGCAGATGTTTGTGTGAAGAAGAGAATAATATCATCAGTGTGTTTTCTTAGCAAGTTCAGAATTTTCCTGAGAGAACCCAAAGATAAAGATGAATTGAAGAAATATTCAGGATCCAACCCTTGGAAAAATCACAGCCACAAATTGTTATTGTGGCCTGCAAGAATAAAAAATGTGTGCACATTGTACAACTCAGAAACATGCCCTTCAGCACTGAACATCAAGCAAGCACTCATTTATACCAATCCTCCATAAACTCATCTTGTTCTCCCTGTATTCACATGAACTCCCACATCCATCCTTTCCCTAGATTCTCCCACTCACCTTCACACAAGGAACAATTTACAGTGCACAATTAACTTTGGTTCTAAGCACCCAAGAGAAACCCATGTCATCACAAGAAGGATGTGCAAAAAGGACAGCACCAGGTCAGACTGAATCTGGGTCAGTGGAATTGTTCAGCAACAGCTCTACCAACTGCACCACTCAAAGATTTGAGAGTATTAACCTGTTCAGTGCCACCGCAAGTATACTAGGGTCATGGCCAATAGTTTAAAAACAAAACTTCGCAGTGAACAGGTGAAAGGCAGAGAAAACATAGGTAGACACAGAAAGGAGCATATACTGTAGCCAGAAATAATAGTTAGAGCACAACACACAAACAGAAAGGCAGGAAATAGTTATTGCACAGATATAGTCTTGCACAGAAAATGAAAGATATTCAGCCCAAAAAAAGAGGGAAGCAGAAATGTCTCAGAGAGATGGCTGTTAACAATCGAAGTATCAACACTATATTGATGGAATTTCTGAAAGGCTATCAGGTTGAAGAGAGTCCAAAGGACTACTTTTCCTTAACAGGCAGGAGGGGAGCATGATTGGAATAGTAAGTGTTTGGTAGTGTACAGGCAGTCAGTAGAGGGCAGGATGTCTGAAGGCTCAAGCATGAAGGAGAAGGGGAGATAATTGAGAGTGGACCAAGTGAAAGTCAGTACATGCAAGCCCCGTGCCCATATACCATGTCCTAGACTGCGGTATACCAGGGAACTCTGACATAAAAATCTTGGTTTATCGTACAAAGCTTACTGCAGACTTCAAAACTAGTTTCTGATTTGAAAAAAATACAAACAGTTATCTCCTTGAATTCCACCAAATCAAAAAGACTCAGTTGAAGACTAATCTTAAATTAGAAAGTGATTTTACAGCCAATGAAGTGAACACAGAAACACTTGTCTCTGCTCTGGTGTATTTCCAGCTGCATGGAAACCAGCCCAAATTTCTATTCATAGATCTGACAATACTGAGCAATCCAAATAAATGTTACTTTTAGAAACAGTAAGGAGAATGTTTATTGGCTGTTGACCCACTTTTCTCTTCTTTGCACAGACATATGCAGCACTACATCAACAAAAGCAATGATCATCTATCTAATTTATTTGTCAAGGTTAATCTAGCTTTAAATTGCAATTTTAATTAATTGACAGCATTGGTTAAATTTAACAGGATAAATTGATATTAACATAAAGAAATCTCAGTAAGTCACCTGGGAAATGGGAAAACAATCTTCATTTAAAGTTAATGTTTTGCTGACAGTGTATCTAGCCCACCAAGTGACCTTGGCCAATTTAAAATTGAAACCATATCTGACAGCCACGCGCAAGAAAGACCTTTTATTTTTGCTGCACATATCCTCCCACTGATATTTTTTGTCATGTTGATAAACAAAAGCTATAGTTCTCAACACAGTACTCATCACTCTAGTAACTGTAATTTCATTGTTTCACCCTCCCCCCGCTACTCCCTGCCATCTTCCCCAAAACCTCAATAGTTCCCATTAGGCAGAAAATGATGCAAATATAACACTCTGGACTTTTGACTTCAGGGTTGCAACCTGGAGTCAGGCCCTTTGGCCCACCGACCAGTGATCACCCCACACACCAACACTATCCTACACACTAGGGACAATTTTACCAAAGCCAATTAACCTACAAACGCGTAGGTTTTGGAATGATGGAGGAAACCAGAGCACCCAGAGAAAACCCACTTGGTAATGTACAAACATATGGAGAGCACCCAGTAAGATCGAACCCAGATTTCTGGTGCTGTTGGGCAGCAACACTACCTGTGCACAATGTGCCACCCAAAGGAGGTCAGACAGCATTTGTGGTGAGTGACAAGCAACAGTTAACAATTCAAGTTGATGACCATTTTACACAAAGGGTGATATGTATATGGAACAAAGCTGCCATGTATATGGAACAAAGCTGCCAGAGGAGATAGTTGAGGCAGGTCCAATAGCAACATATAAAATACATTTGGACAGACGCATGGATAGAAAAGGTTTAGAGGGATATGGGCCAAATGCAGGCAAGTGAGACTGGTATAAATTGTGCATCCAGCTCAGCATGGGCAAATTGGGCCAAAGGACCTGTTTCTGTGCTCCACTACTCTATGATTAAATTATGAACACTGTTTATCTTACCACACGTGCTGCCTGTTTAACATTTCCCAACTTATCTTATCTCTTGAGTTTTGCTTTCAAAAGCTTCCATGTTCTTGAGAAGTATTTAAGTATTTGTGGTGAGAATGTTTTATATGAATAATCAAGCAAAAACCATATGACCCCACAGAGCCCCTGATGCAGAAGTAAACTCTCCATTACTTCACCATTCCAAACCCTAACTTCATTCTCACACCCCAGATGGTTCCTCATTCAACCTCTTGACCAACTCTGGGTAGATGGGAAGGGTGTGTTCAACTTGAAAGGTCAGAATACAATGTTTATGCCCAATTGACGGCTACACTAAACATGTGCTCTGTCTGCTAAGCCCAGCTGGAGCATCATGTTGCTAACTGCTCCAATTCCATTCTCATCCCTACCTTTCTGTCCTCAGCCTCCTCCATTGCTATAGTCAAGCCACATGCAAATTGGAAGAACAGCATCTCATATTGCACTTTGGTTTCTTCCAACCTAATGGATTTTGGATTCTCCAAATTTTACGTACTCCCTCTGATCATTTCCCCAGCTGCTTCCCTGGCACACACCTTTCTTACCACTCCCCCCACCCGCTTCACCCAGTTCCTTTCATCCCATCCCTACTCCAGGCTGTCCAACTTTCTCTCCCCTTTACACATTATTCCTCCGTTTCTACATTTCACTCCCCACCTATCTTTCTTATTAGATTTCACCATTTTATCTTTCTCCACTTATCACATCCTGACTTGATTATTATCTTCATTCTTCTCTTTCCCCACCTGATTCATTTTCACTTGGATCTACCTATCACTTGCCAGCTCTTACTCCATCGATTCCCCTCAACTCTTTCTACCAGTATCTCCCTACTACTCCATTAATCTGAAAAAAAAAAAGTTCCAATGACTAACAGTCGTCTGTTCAATGGTGCTTTATTTGACACATGTGCAACAAACAATGAAATTCTTGGTGCATATTTACACATGCAGGCACCGCCATGTTTTGGCACCATTTCCAAAGTCCAATCTGTCTATGTGCTGGGTCTAGAGGACCAGTTCCCGGTCCAGGCTCCTGCAGGGCCTTCCTCCTTCGACTGGATCGGCCCGTGAACCGACATCCCTCTCCTCATTCGGCCACCATGGGCGCCTCCCATTCAGAAAGACATTTCAGGTTTGCAGTATCCATCTTATCACCAAATGGCGGCCACACCACCTGCATCAATTTCATTCGCTCTGATGTGCCTGACCTACTGAACAGCTCCAAAATGTGTTTGTTTGCTCAAGACTCCAGCATCTACAGTCTCTTGTGCCTCTGCATATAAACACTAAGATTAAGAGATGATTTTAGTTCATGCTATTTAATTTACTGCAAGCAGAAAGTTAATAAGTGAAAGGAGCAGAATTAGGTCATTCGGCACATGTCTACTCCATTCAATCTTGGCTGATCTATCTTTCCTTCTCCATTCTCCTGCCTTCTCCACATAACCCCTGACACCTGTACTAATCAAGAATCGATCTATCCCTGCCTTAAAAATATCAATTGACCTGGCTTCCAGAGCCTTCTGTGGCAATTAATTCCACAGATTCACCACCCTGACTAAAGAAATTCGTCATCTCCTTCCTAAAGGACCATCCTTTAATTCTGAGGCTATGACCTCTGGTTCTAGACTCTCCCTCTAGTGGAAACATCCTCTCTACATCCACTTTACCCCAGCCACTCCATCCAGAAAGGATGAATGTGGATAGGAAAAATGGGTCAGCATTGGCTTGGTAGATCAAAAAGTCAAATTCTGTGCTGTAGAACTATGTATTCAGACTTCGTCCTGCCCCCACCTCGTTTCCAGTTTCCTCCCCTCATTACACTCAGTCTGAAGAGGTCCAGACCAAAAACGTCGCCAATCCATGTTCTGCAGATGCTGCCAAACCAGCACTCTTTGTGTCTTTCTTTGTAAACCAGCATCTGCAATTCCTGTGCCTCAACTCCACGGATTCCCACACTTACTTTCCTAGAGTCATAGTGATACAGTGTGGAAACAGGCCCCTCCGCCCAAATTGTCAGGGCAACGTGTCAGATCTACACTAGTCCCCACCTGCCGGCATTTGGCCCATATCCTTCTGAACCTGTCCTATCCATGTTCTGTTCCATTCATTCTTGTTCTGTTATCTCACGCCCTATTCCTCACATTGTCCCAAACACACCCCTTAGTTTGTCCCTTTGCTACCGCGGCTGCCCTCCTGTGCCCCCGCTTTGTTCCTCTGCAGCTCCCTCGTCCACCGCTTTGCCCTTCTGCTACCGCGGCTGGCCTCTGTAGCTGCCCTGCTGTGTACCCCCGTTACCCCTCTGCAGCTGCCCCCGTTACCCCTCTGTAGCTGCGTCCCCGTTACCCCTCTGTAGCTGCCCCCGTTACCCCTCTATAGCTGTGCCCCCGTTACCCCTCTGTAGCTGCCCCCGTTACCCCTCGGTAGCTGTTTCCCCGTTACCCCTCTGTAGCTGTGCCCCGTTACCCGTCTGTAGCTGTGCCCCCGTTACCCCTCTGTAGCTGCCCCCGTTACCCGTCTGTAGCTGTGCCCCGTTACCCCTCTGTAGCTGCCCCGTTACCCCTCTGTAGCTGTGTCCCCCGTTACCCCTCTGTGTCTGCCCCCATTACCCCTCTGTAGCTGTGCCCCCGTTACCCCTCTGTAGCTGTGTCCCCGTTACCCCTCTGTAGCTGCCCCCGTTACCCCTCTGTAGCTGTGCCCCTGTTACCCTCTGTAGCTGCCCCCCGTTACCCCTCTGTAGCTGTGCCCCCGTTACCCCTCTGTAGCTGTGTCCCCGTTACCCCTCTGTAGCTGTGCCCCCATTACCCCCCTGTAGCTGTGTCCCCGTTACCCCCTTTAGCTGTGCCCCGTTACCCCCTGTAGCTGTGTCCCCGTTACCCCCCCTGTAGGTGTGCCCCTGTTACCCCCTGTAACTGTGCCCCCGTTTACCCCCTGTAGCTGTGCCCCCGTTACCCCCCTGTAGCTGTGCCCCCGTTACCCTCCTGTAGCTGTGCCCCCGTTACCCCCCCTGTAGCTGTGCCCCTGTTACCCCCTGTAGCTGTGTCCCTGTTACCCCCTGTAGCTGTGTCCCCGTTACCCCCCTGTAGCTGTGCCCCCGTTACCCCCCTGTAGCTGTGCCCCTGTTACCCCCCTGTAGCTGTGTCCCCCTGTTACCCCCTGTAGCTGTGCCCCCGTTACCCCCCTGTAGCTGTCCCTGTTACCCCCTGTAGCTGTGTCCCCGTTACCCCCCTGTAGCTG
This sequence comes from Okamejei kenojei, assembly GCA_035221665.1. Taxonomy (NCBI): domain Eukaryota; kingdom Metazoa; phylum Chordata; class Chondrichthyes; order Rajiformes; family Rajidae; genus Okamejei; species Okamejei kenojei. Next base: position 103,003,938 of record CM069132.1, on the reverse strand, counting down.
TGCCCCTGTTACCCCCCTGTAGCTGTGTCCCCGTTACCCCCTGTAGCTGTGTCCCCTGTTACCCCCTGTAGCTGTGTCCCCCGTTACCCCTGTAGCTGTGTCCCCATTACCCCCTGCTACCCCCTGTAGCTGTGCCCCTGTTACCCCCCCTGTAGCTGCCCCCCGTTACCCCCCTGTAGCTGTGCCCCTGTTACCCCCCTGTAGCTGTGGCCCCTGTTACCCCCTGTAGCTGTGCCCCCGTTACCCCCTGTAGCTGTGCCCCGTTACCCCCTGTAGCTGTGCCCCGTTACCCCCTGTAGCTGTGCCCCTGTTACCCCCTGTAGCTGTGCCCCTGTTACCCCTGTAGCTGTGCCCCCGTTACCCCCTGTAGCTGTGCCCCCCCCTGTTACCCCCTGTAGCTGTGCCCCTGTTACCCCCTGTAGCTGTGCCCCCGTTACCCCCCCCCCGTGTAGCTGTGCCCTGTTACCCCCCCCTGTAGCTGTGTCCCCGTTACCCCCTGTAGCTGTGCCCCTGTTACCCCCTGTAGCTGTGTCCCCCGTTACCCCCTGTAGCTGTGCCCCCGTTACCCCGTTACTGAGCGTGCCCCTGTTACCCCTGTAGCTGTGCCCCCTGTTACCCCCCTGTAGCTGTGCCCCCGTTACCCTCTGTAGCTGTGCCCCTGTTACCCCCTGTAGCTGTGTCCCCCGTTACCCCTGTAACTGTGTCCCGTTACCCCCTGTAGCTGTGTCCCCATTACCCCCTGTAGCTGTGTCCCCGTTACCCCCCTGTAACTGTGTCCCGTTACCCCCTGTAGCTGTGTCCCCCGTTACCCCCTGTAGCTGTGCCCCCGTTACCCCCCTGTAGCTGTGTCCCCCGTTACCCCCCTGTAGCTGTGTCCCCCGTTACCCCCTGTAGCTGTGCCCCGTTACCCCCTGTAGCTGTGTCCCCGTTACCCCCTGTAGCTGTTCCCGTTACCCCCTGTAGCTGTGTCCCGTTACCCCCCTGTAGCTGTGTCCCCTGTTACCCCCCTGTGCCCATGTAGCTGTGTCCCCGTTACCCCCTGTAGCTGTGTCCCCCGTTACCCCCTGTAGCTGTGTCCCCCCGTTACCCCCTGTAGCTGTGTCCCCGTTACCCCCCTGTAGCTGCCCTGTTACCCCCTGTAGCTGTGTCCCCGTTACCCCCTGTAGCTGTGCCCCTGTTACCCCTCTGTAGCTGTGTCCCCCTGTTACCCCCTGTAGCTGTGTCCCCTGTTACCCCCTGTAGCTGTGTCCCTGTTACCCCCTGTAGCTGTGCCCCTGTTACCCTCTGTAGCTGTGTCCCCGTTACCCCCCTGTAGCTGTGCCCCTGTTACCCCCTGTAGCTGTGTCCCTGTTACCCCCTGTAGCTGTGTCCCCTGTTACCCTCTGTAGCTGTGTCCCCCCTTACCCCTGTAGCTGTGTCCCTGTTACCCTCTGTAGCTGTGTCCCTGTTACCCCCTGTAGCTGTGTCCCTGTTACCTGTAGCTGTGTCCCTGTTACCCCGTAGCTGTTGTCCCTGTTACCCCCCTGTAGCTGTGTCCCTGTTACCCTCCCTGTAGCTGTGGTCCCTGTTACCCTCTGTAGCTGTGTCCCTGTTACCCTCTGTAAGCTGTGTCCCTGTTACCCTCTGTAGCTGCCCCCCCTGTTGTCCCCGTTACCCCCCTGTTGCCCCCGTTACCCCCTGTAGCTGCCCCGCGTTGCCCCCGTTACCCCTGTAGCTGCCCCCGCGTTGCCCCCGTTACCCCCTTGCCCCCGTTGCCCCCGTTACCCCCCTGTTTGCCCCCCGTTACCCCCCTCACCCTGTAGCTGCCCGCGTTACCCCCTGTAGCTGTGCCCCCAGTTACCCCCTGTAGCGTGCCCCCGTTACCCCCTGTAGCTCCTTACCCCCTGTAGCTGTGTCCGTTACCCCTGTAGCTGTGTCCCCGTTACCCCCTGTAGCTGTGTCCCCGTTACCCCCTGTAGCTGTGTCCCCGTTTCCCCCTGTCTGCCCCGCGTTGCCCCCTTACCCCTGTAGCTGCCCCGCGTTGCCCCGTTGCCCCTGTGGCAAAGACCATCATCCTCTCTAATCTTTGCTCTGTCGCTGCCCCTGGATCCGCCTCCCTCGCGGGGGCGGGGCGGGTGAAAGGTCGCAGTCAGGCGTGACGTCGGCTCGCCTGGCGTCCAATTGGCGAGGGCGGTGCGGCCGCATCCCGGGTGACGGCGGCCAATGGCGGAGCGGCTTGTTGCGAGGTGCCGCTGGCGGTAATGTCGTGAGTTTCCCTGGCGGTTGGATCCTCGGGCTCGGCGAGAAACCGAGAGCGGCTTCAACCCGCGGCCCGCACGCCGCCGCGCCCCGCCCCGGCTATGGTGTTCCTCAAGCTCCGAGACCAGGTGAGCCTCCAGCCGCGCCGCATCGCACCGCGCACCTTGCTGCTGGCGACAGGGCCGCTGCTGGGGCCTGGGCTGCCGGCCCGGCCCGGCCCGGTGACCGAGGCCAGAGTGCGGGGAGGAGGAGGAGGCCGGGCCGGGCCGGGCAGCTCCACGGGGGCCGGCTCTCCAAACCGTCCCTCCCACTACACCGGGACCAGGCAGGTCCCGGCTGACGTGGGGATTCACCCTGGCTCCGGCGTTACTCGGGCTCGGCCAGACGAGACGAGACGAGATGCGCCGCTTGCTCCTCCGCAGCTCACCTGAACACGGCCTGCGAGCCCTCGATGGACCGCTGGGTGGGAAGCAGGGCGTGTGCTGGGCTGGGGTGTCCGGGGCAGGTGTGTGTATTTGTGGAGCTGGGTGTGTCTGGACGCTTCGCTCCGGCTTTGTGACCCAATTCCTGTCCGACTCGACACTTTGTGCACGTGTTGAGTCCTGGGTTTGAGCGAGGTGTTTCTTCCAGGAGTGGAGAGGCTGCAGCCAGCAAGTGGTGGATGAAGAACTACGCTGCCCTTTGGTGAGGTGCAAGAGGTCTGCGACGAGTTTGCCTGTCCGTTGTCTATCGAAAATAGTGGCGATTCCGTCTTGCCAAACTAAAATTAATGAAAACGTGGTTCGTTCGGCATGTTACTTACGGTCATAGATTGACCGCGATCTGCTCTTTAATGACTCTGTACATAGCTGAACAGCTATCTTATACAAATAAAGGTAACAGACGAGGGTGCGTGATAAACGAGGGATAGTTGTTAGTTGATATCTCCCAACAAATTTGATCTTCTCTCTGTATGACAGATATTGCCATTTATTTTCCTTGTGTATAATCCCGATTTTCTTGTCACTTCTTTCCTTAAATATGTAAACGCTAAGCAAACAAACTCCCTTTCTATCCCTAGGTCTAATTTCTGCCTTAATCACGATTTCACAATTGTCCTTCCTGGAACACATTACTTGAAACCTTACAATTGAGACTTCACATTTTCAGACTAGCTGTTGTCAAAGTTATTTACGTTAGTGACAATTATCCTTGTTCTCCAACACCGCTCCACCTTTGTTCAGTTGAATGCGAGTACGATCACGTGATTCATTCCGTCTGAGCTCTTCCTACTCAAGTCAAGAGAGTTTATTGTCATGTGTCCCAGATAGGACAATAACATTCTTGCTTGCTGCTGTTATCTCTATGTCGCTCAGGGTTTATAATTTTTCCTTATAATTTCTCATTCGTCATTTCATTTGACTTCCCAATTAGATAATGGTGTTACCAATTTTTGTTTCACTAGCACATTTCTTGAATTATATACGGCATGGCAAGAGGCTCTTTGGCCCAACTAGACAAATGACCAAAATGTCCTATCCAAGCCAGCTCAATTTTCTCACCCCTGGCACATATCCCTCTAATTTTTCACATCCACATTCAAAATACATTTGGCAGATATGTTCCTGCCTCGACTACTAAATCTGATAACTTGTTCTATATACCCGCCACCGTCTGTGGAAACATTTTCCCAGAAATGTCTATTAAATCTATACCCTTAAACCAATGCCCTTTAATTCTTGATTCCCCAACCCTGTGGAAAAAGATGGCAATCACAATATCTAGTCTCATGATTTTATTTACCTTGACAAGATCACCCCTCATCACCCTGATTTCCAAGGAATGAAGTGCTCGTCTGTCCAGTATTTCCTTTAATTCATGCACTGGAGTCCTGGCACCATCCTTGTAAATCTTCCCTGCATTCTTTCCAACTTAATGGCATATTTACTTTTGCAGGGTGTCCAAAGCTGAACACATTACACAAGTGCAGCCTTGCAACATCTTGTATGACTGTAACGTAATGTCCCAACTTCTATACTCATTTCCTTTACTGATGAAACGCAATGTGTCAAAAGTCGTCTTCACTTCCATTTCTACCTGAAATGCTGCTTTCAAGGAACTATGAACGTGCACTCTTGACCCCCCCTGCTCACTTGCCCAGCCTATCAACATCCTGCTGTAATTCTCAACCACTATCTTTACTGTTTATGATGCTGCGTGTTTTAGTGTTATTTGCAAACTTCCCAATCATGCCATGTATTCAGTATTTCCTTTATTATCATTTCACTGAGTACTTACATACACAGAAGAAACGAAAAATTGTTTCTCATCAGTTCCTGTCAGTGCAGTTAATAAAAACAGAATAAATAAATTAAAATTAACATATCTAAACGAGCTAAAAACAGACGTTCAGACCGAACAGTGAGTGACTTTACCTTGACGGGTGTATAGCTGTCAAAGTTTGGGCGAGGTTAGATGTGTGGGTGTATGATGTATGGGAAACAGTCCGTTAACCAGTCTTATTGCCTGTTGGAAGAGGCTGTGCAGCATCCTGCTGGTTGCTATGATTCTCATCCAAATCATTGATATGAATAGCAAACCACAATGGATGCAGCATTGATCCCTGAGGCACACCACTGGTCACATGCCCCCAGTACAAAAAACAACCTTTCACCACCACCCTGTTTCCTATCATCAAGCTAATTCTATATCAGGTTAGCTAGCTCTCCCTGGATTCCATGCATTTGAACCTTCCAGAGCAGCCTAACATGTGGAACCTTAAGAAAGTCCTTGCTGAAGTCTGTATAGACTACAACTATGGCCCTCTGCTCCTCTACCCTCTTGGTGACTTATTCAAAAAATTCAAATCAAATTTACGAGATGTGTTCTCGCACCATAAAACAATGCTGGCTATCCCTAATCAAACCCCGTCTTTCAAATGAACTCAGCTGTTTATATCCGACCTAAACCTCCTTTTTCATGACCGCGGCCTCAATTTCGCTCATCCAGTCATTCCTGCCTGCCTTGCCCTTCACTCTAAAAGGAACATGTGTACCTTGAACTCTCACCATCACACTTTCAAACACATCCCACGTTCTGGACTGAAGAAGGGCATCGACCCGAAAATTCACCTATTCTATCCAGAGATGGTGCCTATCCTGCTGAGTTACTCCAGCATTTTGTGTATATCCAGTGTAATCCAGCATCTGCAGTTCCATCCCACACCTTCTCGTTTTCTAGACATTCTTTTGCCCAAAAAACAGCCCACTCTGATTATCTTTTGCCCGCATACAGCCCACTCCGGTCAACTTTTATAAGTTCCTGTCTAATACCATCAAAGTTTGCCTTGCACAAATTTAGATCTTTAGCTTGTGGGCTGCCCTGTCCTTGTGCATGACTATTTTAAAGCTAATGGAACTGTAGTGTCAACCGCTAGAACCAAAATGCTCACCCACTGACACTTTAGTCATTTGCTCTGCCCAGTTACCCAAGAGGAGTTCAAGCTTTGTCCTTTCCCTTATAGGGTCCTCTTCGTCTTACCCAAGAAGTTTTACTTGAACGTGCATTCTACCCCATCGAACCCTTTGGCACTATGGCAGTCGCAGTCTATATTGGGAAATTAAAAATCCCTGAGTACGGCAATCATATTGATCTTGCAGCTGCCTGCAATCTCCTGGAATATTTGTTCCTCTTAATCCCCTTGACTATTTGGGGCCTACAGTACAATCCCAACAAGGTGCTCACCCCGTTTTTATTTCTTGGCTCCATCCATATACCCTCATGAAAGTAATATCATCTCGGACTACAACAACAATGTTTTTCGTAATCAATAAAGAAATGCCCCCTCCTCTCTTACCTTTACCTCTATCATGCTTGTTGCAGCTGTACCCTGGAACATTGCATTTATAGTCCTGTCCCTCCCTTAGCCACGTTTATGGTTATTACTTCTCAATCATGTTCCTATCCACACCCTTAATTCATCCGTGTTGTCTGTCAGACCTCTTGCATTGAAATAAATGCATTTTAATCCAACCGTCTTTCCTCGCTCCTTGATGTGCTCCTGCCTATCCTGTCGACTGAATTTATTGTCAACACCTTCTGTATAGACTTCTAACTACTCACTTGCCTCATTACTTAATTTGATCCCATTCCCTTTGCCAATATAAATAAAATCTATCGTACAAGCTAACTTGCAGGCCAGGAAATTGGTTCCCCTGCAGTTCAGGTGCTTCCCGGCCCACATACAGTCACCTCGGTCGCAGAAAAGATCCCAGTGATCCCAAAATCTGAATCCCCTCAACTAATCACACATTCGTCTGAGCTATCTTCCTATTCCTATCTTTACTGGCACCCCGAGACATCATGGACACTAGCACCAGGGAGGCAACACACCATCCTAGAGTCCTGTTTGTTGCTGCAGAATCTTCTGTCTGACCTTCCAAACGAAAAAGTCTCCTTGTCTGTAGCCTTGTCTGACTTCACTCTACCCTATTGCGCATCAGAGCCAGGTGTGGTGGGCCACTTCACTAACTCCGATCTTTGAAGGCTTCAGTTTCTTGATCGTATTTTCTTTTGTTTTATAATCAAAAAGCAAAATACTGTTGATGCTAGAAAAAATTGAGTTGAAACTTATTTAATCTGAAATATAGACTCCCTCCTTTGATGCCACCAGATCTGAGTGCTTGCAGCATTTTCTGTTTTAATCTTTGTCTTAATATGCTCCGATGAAGCATCTTCGTATATTATGTTATGTTTCACTGTGGGCCGAACAACCTGTTTGGTATACTGCTGCATGCTATAATTTAAAGTTGTTGATATAAAACCTAATCAGCAGTATCGTTATTTTCATGATTAGGGCCTTCCTAACAAGGTTAGCCTTTGTTCGTGTTCCCCCTGAAAAGTGGTTAACCATTGTAGTTCTTCTGGTTGAGGTACCTTTACAGCCTTTTAGAAAGAGAGAACCCGGGTTTAGGTCTTGCGACAATGAGGAACTAATAACTTTTTCCAAGTCAAGATTACATGTGACTTGGAGGAGAATTTGTAGGGTGTAATGTTCCCATTTGGCTGTTGCCCTTTGTGCTGGAGGGGACATGTTTGGGAGATGCTGCTGGAGTATTCCTGATGAATAACTGCAGACGTTGCAAGGATTCTAGTTGGTGGGTGATGATTCACAACTACTTTAGTCTTTTCTTTGATGCTCGCAAGCCGGGTTCACAAATATTCTTGGAGCCATCTTTTACCATGTACTTGTTGCCCGCATTCAGTTTTGTCAAGATGTGGCAGGACAGTTAAGTTTTTTTTTTCATCTGTTAGTTGTGGGATTGCTTCATTCTGTGTATTGTGTGTGAGTTTTGAGGTTTAAAATTGTTGTACTCCCGCATGGCAATTTTGCCACGTTCACACCTTATTTTTAGGTATGCCTGGTGCTGTTACTGGCTTGTACCTCTCTGCTCTAAGATTAATCCATTGGTTTAATTTGAACACCTTTTTATAAGCATTGGTAGTGGTCTTTTATTGTCATGTGTACTGGGATACAGAAAAAATAAAACTTGCTTTAGGTGCAAAAGAGAAAATAAATAAAATGCAGAACATAGTGTTACAGCTACCGAGAAAGTGAAGCTGCAAAAGGCCACAATTAGGTAGATTAGAAAATTTGTAAATGACAGTTGCAGCAAGAGTCTGGCAGCAGGGAAGAAGCTGTTCCTGAATGTGGTGATATATTCTCACAAGCTTTTCTATCTTCTGCCTGCTGGAAGAGGAGAGAATGACTGGAGTAGGAATGGTCCTTGATTATGGTCAAGTCAAGAGAGTTTATTGCCATGTGTCCCAGATAGGACAATGAAAATCTTGCTTGCTGCAGCACGACAGAATATTTTAGGCATAATTACAGATCAGAACAGTGTGACCATATACCATAGAATATATATACATATACACACACAAACACACGCACGCACGCTGTTATAGTTCATGGTTTGTTTGAAGTTGTGTTTAATAGTCTGATGGCTGTGGGGAAGAAGCTGTTCCTGAACCTGGATCTTGCAGATTTCAGGCTCCTGTATCTTCTTCCTGTTGGTAGCAGAGAGATGAGTGTGTGACCAAGATGGTGTGGGTCCTTGATGTTGCTGGCAGCCTTTTTGAGGCAGTGCCTGCTCTTCAGCAGCGGCCCGGCTTCGGCGCTCCGGCGGCTCTCCAGCGGCTCTTCAGCAGCGGCCCGGCTTCGGTGCTCTGGCGGCTCTCCAGTGGTGCTCCAGCGGCGGCCCGACTTCGGCGCTCCGGCGGCTCCAGCGTTCCCGTGGTCGATCCTGGCTGGGAGCTGTGGTGGTGTTCCAGCATTCCGGCAACGGCGGCGGTGACGGCCTGGCTTCGGAGGCTCGGCCGCGGGCCTAGTGGACGATGACATCGGAGGCCTGGATTGCCTCAGTACAGAGGGGGAACATGTAGGGGAAAAAGACAAAGACTTTAAGACTTTTGCCTTCCACCACAGTGAGGAGGTGCCTGGTGAACTCACTGTGGTGGATGTTAAATATGTGTTTATTGTGTGTTTTGTTTTAATTTATTACATGTTATGACAATTACTGAATGACAATAAAGGAATCTGAATCTGAATAGATCCCCTCGATGGTAGGGAGGTCAGAGCCGATGATGGACTGGGCAGTGTTTACAACTTTTTGCAACCTTTTCCGCTCAGGTTGCCGTACCAAGCCACGATGCAACCGGTCAGCATGCTCTCTACTGTGTACCTGTAGAAGTTTGAGAGAGTCCTCCTTGACGTACCAGCTCTCCGTAATCTTCTTAAGAAGTAGAGGCGCTGATGTGCTTTCTTTATGATTGCATCAGTGTTCTGGGACCAGGAGAGATCTTCAGAAATATGCACACCCAGGAATTTGAAGTTCTTGACCCTTTCCACCATCGACCCGTTGATATAAACGGGACCGTGGGTCCCCATCCTACCCCTTCTGAAATCCACAATCAGTTCCTTGGTTTTGCTAGTGTTGCGAGCCAGGTTATTGTGCTGGCACCATTTGGTCAATTGGTCGATCTCACTTCTATACTCTGACTCGTCCCTATCAGTGATACGTCTCACAACAGTGGTGACGTTGGCGAACTTGATGATGGAGTTTGCACTATGTCCGGCTACGCAGTCATGAGTATAGAGTGAATATAGCAGGGGGCTGAGCACGCAGCCTTGAGGTGCTCCTGTGCTGATTGTTATCGAGGATGACACATATTTCCACCAATACGGACAGACTGTGGTATGTGAATGAGGAAGTTGAGGATCCAAATGCAGAGGGATGTGCATATACCCAGATCTGAGAGCTTGGTAACCGGCTTGGAGGGCATGATGGTATGCTTTCCTGAGGCAGCATGAAGAGTGGTTGGAACCGATGGCGATTGAAGGGGGGGGGGGGGGGGGGGGTCGGGGCGGCGGTGTTCGTAACTCTCCGCATCTTCTTGTGGTCTTGGGCAGTGCAGTTGTAATAACAAGTTGTGACACATCCGGATAGGATGCTTGCGATGGTGCATCTCTAGTGATTAGTAAGAGCTGTTGGAGATGTGCCGGAAAATCGAGAATCTAGTGTGTTTAATTGTCATATGTCCTGATAAACAGAACAATTAAATTCTTACTTGCAGCAGCATAGTAGGGCCATAAACACAATACAAAAAGATAATAAATTAATAAACCCAATACTACTGCAAAAAAACAGTCCATAGTTCACAGTTGAAGTTAGTGTGCAATGTTCAACGTTGAGAGCTTATCCGGATGGTTGTTAGGAAGAGTTTATTCATGAACCTGGTGGTCATCTTTTTCAAACTCCTATACTACCATCCCAATTGTAGGAGTGAAATGAGAGCATGGCCAGGGTGGTTTGGGTATTTAATGATACTGGCTGCCTTTTACCCATCACTGTACTGACATCCTCTTTGGTGGGGATGTCCGGCCATGGTGGACTGGCAGTGTCCACTATTCGTTGTTTCCGGGTGTTCGAGTTGCTGAACCAGGCTGTGTTGCAACCAGTCAATATGCTCTCTATCATGCATCTGTAGAAGTTCACAGCATTATTCGTTGGCATATGGAATGTCCATCGTCACCCGAGGAAGTGGAGATGTTGCTGTGCGTTTCTTGCTGTAGAGTCAAGCTGCTTGGACCAGCACAAGTTAGTGATATTTATACCTAACAACTTGAAACTCACGACAATAGCCTTTACAGCACCGTGATTTGCACTAAAGGTTGTAACCTTTATCCTTTATCTGTGCACTGTGGTTGGCTTGGTTGTACTTTGTAGTCTTCTCTTTGACTGGATAGCTTGCAAACAAAAGCTTTTCACTGTGCTAATACATATGATAATAATAAACTAAACTATATAAACTGAAGTGTACTGCTTCCTAAAGTCGATAAACAGCTCCTTTGCTTTGCTGACATTGAGGGAGAGGTTGACACAAAGTGTTGGTGTAACTCACGGGACAGACAGCATCTCTGGAGAAAATGGATAGGCGACCCTTCTTCAGACTGATTGTAAGAGTCATGGAGTGATATAGCAAGGAAACGGGCTCTTCGCCCCAACATACCCACACCGGCCGCGCTTCTCCCTCCATAAGGTTCACAGGGGGAGCTTTGTGATCAACTGCCTTGGGGAGAACAGGGCTGTCCCTTAACTTTTTTTCCCTGTTGCCAGCCGGGCAACCTTGACAGCTTTTTAGGTTGCCAAATGACAGTTTAGGTGGTCATTTAAGACGGTTTGCATGACGCGTGCGATAATGTGCTCGGACGAAGTGCGTAGTTAAGCATTCACATATTATGTTCAAGAACGAACTGCAGATGCTGGAAAATCGAAGGTAGACAAAAGTGCTGGAGAAACTCAGCGGGTGCAGCAGCATCTATGGAGCGAAGGAAATAGGCAACGTTTCAGGCTGAAACCCATCAGTCTGAAGAAGGGTTTCGGCCTGAAACGTTGCTTATTTCCTTCGCTCCATAGATGCTGCCGCATCCGCTGGGTTTCTCCAGCACTTTTGTCTACATTCGCATATTATTTCTGCTTCATATAACTCACAAACTAAACATATTCACCAATCAAGACATGATATATACCACAATGACATGCACCAAAATTATAATACAATATCTCAACTCTTTTTACATATTGCAATTAATGCAATTTATATTAGTTCTTTCCACTTCCAAACAAAAATGTGGTTGGATTATTCAGCAAATGATCAACCTGTGTCAATAAATCCTGGACCATGCACAGTACAGATTGATGCAAGCATGTTTTCTGTGAAGGACCGAAAATTACCATGACATGGCCATAGCATGGGTCGTTATTGCTATTGGCACAGAAACACTCTGGCTTCCCACATAATTTATCTATAACTAAATATACAGGTTGCAAGGAAATTTCTAAAAGCATTTTATGATAATAGCTGTTAAAACCGACTATACCTATCTCACAGGTTAAACATTACACTAACTGACCAGAGATGGCCAAAGGACATAACTGCAGCAAATATTCTTTTGGTAATATGTTTAAAGGTGTCAAAACAAATAATAACATTGGGAATTAAAACACATTTGATTGCATTCCGTTATCAAACATAGTCAATGTTCGCTCTGAAGACCATGAAGCACAATAGGGTCAGGGTGTGTGTGAAACAGTGCGGGGTGGATAGGTGGCGGGGGTGGGGGGGTGTGGTGGTTGAGAAGGCAATCGGTGCGGAATGGACGGACTGAGGCAGGTGAATTAGTACGTGTTGGTTGGAGTATGTAAAATTGTGAGGGGAGAGCACGGTGGATGTCAGTGGTGTTGAATGGGGGATCACTACGGGATGGATGGGGGGGGGGGATCAGTAACAGGATGAATGGGTGATCAGTAAAAGATGAATGAGGGTCAGTACAGGATGAATATGGGGACCAGTGTAGGATGGATGGAGGTTGGCAGGAGAATCAATGCGAGGTGGGTAGGGTGATGAATAGATGGGGAGGGAAGCACAGGGGATGTCAGTGAGGACTGAATAGAGGAGGGAATGGGGATCAGTGCAGGATGGAGAGGGGGGGTCCCAGGAAAGAGAGGGGGGAGGGGGGAGGGGAAAGAGAGTGAGAGTATCTCTTCTCGGACAACATCGCCCCGCTGCCTTGGCCGTCCCTGTCCAACGGCAAAGTGCCGCCGCCAAAGGGGGAGGGGGTTGGGAACATGTCGCCGACAGGTAGGTGCGGGGACGAGCGGTGCAGCTGCTTCAGTCGGTGCAGCTGCTTCAGTCCGTCTCCCTCTCTCCCCCTCCCTCCCTCCTCTCGGCCTCGTCATGCGAGAGGGGTTGTATTGAAAGTGCCGTTAATTGGTCTGCAAATCAAAAGGTACTGCTGCAAATGCACCAACTGCGCTTTCAAAACAACCCCTCTCGCAAGCCGGGGCCGGGAGGAGGGAGGGAGGGAGAGAGAGAGGATGGTCTCCTTCCGCCGGGCAGGGTGCGGGAGGAGGAGGCGGTGGAGCCGCTGTTGCCGCTGTTCGAGACCCGTCATTTGCTCCGACCCTTCGTCACCACACACCTAGTATCTTTGCCCCGCAGTCAAAGATGCTAGAGGAATACAGCCGCCGCCGTCGACACGAAACGTCACGCCTCTATTCTCCAGAGATGCTGCCTGACCCGCGGAGTTACTCCAGTTTTTTGTGTCTATCGGTATAAACCAGTATTTGCTTGTCAAGCCGGGCAAAATGAGTCGGCGTTCAGGTTGCCCGGCGGCACTTTGGGTGGCCATTGGCACCTGGGCAACCGCTAATTTCGAACTCTGGAGGAGCACGACTCGGTAACATCCTTGCAGACGGACATGCTGAGGATCTGCAGATCCTTTTATACAGTTTTGTATGATAGAAAGGCCACAGACATCACCGCCTCCCAGAACCTCCTGTCCACTATCACGGAGGTCTTGGTCTATCACGGAGTGGGAGAGTCTGGACCAACCACTGACCCTAGAGGAGCTGACTGGCTCCATCCATTCATTCTGTGGGACTGGGTGGGCCCAGACCTGCTGAAAGTGTACAATGACATGCTTCTAGCCAGCAGAATGTCAGATTCTATGAGGAAGGGCAGCATTACCCTAATCTACAAGCAGAAGGGGGAGATGACCCATCACATTGTTGAATGTAGATTACAAGATCCTGTCTAAAGCCATCGCCAATCGTGTCAAGTCTGCTCTAGGACAGGTGATCCACCTGGACCAAGCCAGTGCTGTACCTGGCAGGAAAATCGCAGATAGCCTGAGAGATACCATTGCCTACGTGCAGGACAGACGGGTCCAGGAGAAGGCCTTCGACAGGATATCGCACATGTACATAAGGGATGTGATCTCCAAAATGGGCTTTGGGGGAGGGAACCAGGAATTTAATCCAACTGCTCTACACCGATATCTGTAGTGCAGTTCAAATGAATGGATGGGAATCGGAGAGCTTCCCCGTCAGGGCTGGAGTCAGGCAGGGTTGCCCTCTCTCCCCTGTCTTGTTTGGCCGTTGTGCTGAACCTTTTGATGAGTCCATCAGGAAGGACGTGAGCATGAGGAGTAACATTGCCAGGCAATGGGGGCACTCAGGTCAAAACCTTGTTGACCTGAGTGCCCCCAACTGATGTTGCCGTCTTCTGCTCTGATCCAGGGTCAATCCGCATATTGATCAGCGTCTGTGCCAGTTTGCGTCGGCCACGTGTGCCAGGGTGAATCGCAGGAAGAGCGAGGCCATGCTCTTTGGCAACTGGCCCTACCGATTTTTCCGTCCCCTTCACCATCAAGTCTGACTTCTTGAAGTTGCTGGGGATCTGGTTAGGGGTTTCTGAGGCATGTGATAAGGTGACAGCCAAGGTGGGGAAGAAACTGGAGCTGTGGAAGCAGCACTTCCTATCTATAACGGGGAAAAATGTGTTCAGCAGGTGCGAGGTGGTGTCGGGGCTGCTGTACTTGGCGCAAGTGTGGCCCGTCCCTCCCTCCTATGCCACAGACATCACCCGGGCCGTCGTCCACGTCATCTGGGGTCGAGGATGAAACTGGTTTGACAGGCAACAATGTACAAGTCGGCAGACAACGGGGTTAAAAGTGTGCCCAATGTCGCCCTCACCCTGGCCACCTTTGTGTGTGGCTGCATCAGGCAGGAGCCAAGGCACATGGGCACCAAGTGTCACTACCTGCTGAGGTTCTACCTGTCCCCAGTGCTGCGAAGGATGGGCCTGGTGCAGATGCCACGCGATGTGCCAGTCAGCTGGACATTACCACACTATCTGTCATGGGTGGAAAGGATCTTCCGGAACAACACCTTTGACCACAGGTCCAACAGGCGGTAATCAGCACCGAACGTCCTGCAGGCACTGCAGGGAAATTACTCCATGGATCCAGTGGCGTGGTTCCCAGAGCAGGCTGCCCAGCTTGTCTGGCGAAATGCCTTATCGCCAGAACTCACCAACAGCACCAAGACCTGGCTTGGCTGATGATGACGGGAGCCCTCCCAGTCAGATCCTTCCTGCACCGTCGGAACCTCACTATCAGCGCACGCTGCCCTCGGGACGGCTGCTATGGAGAGGAGACGGTTGCCCACCTCTTTGTAGCATTTCCCTCTGTGATGGAAGGCAATAAAGTTCAGTCATCTTCCTCTTTGTTCACCCGTGGTCGGGGCGTTTGAACGGCTACAGACGGCCCTATGTACGGGTCCTCTCGCCGGGATGATCGAAACTCCGGCGTCGGAACGGAGGAGCACATTTGCAGCTTGGAATTTCCTAATCGGCGGCTTCCTACTGAAGAACGCGGCTGCCGAAGTCCACAGGCGGAGCTGGGCGGAGCTCCAACACTGGCGATCCCCGGCAATAGATCACAGGCCTCTGTGATGTTAAAGTCAGCGTCGCACCTGCGGCTAGAAGCTCCGCAAACCACAGCTCCACAGTGTTAAAGTCAGCAAGCCCAACACTCCGGAGCTCCAACACAGTCGATCCCCGGCAAGGCATCGCCCCACTCCGCGATGATAATTCGGTGCTGCGCCGCTGTTGAAGCTCTGGCCGTTGTCCGGTATGAAAGGCCGTGCCAATCCATTAGGGGGGGGGGGGGGGGGGGGGGGCAAAGATGTGACCGAGTAAAGACGCATCTCCGTGCAGGTAAGTGACTGAAAAACGGTTTCCTCATTTCTCCCCCCCCCCCCCCCCACCATCCCCCAGATAAGACATACTTAGAAACATTTAAAACATACAATTAGATACACTAAAAATAACAAAAAGTGTGAAAGGACTAACAGTTGCTGGCAAGGCAGCCATTGCTGGTGCCATCCAGTTATCCGTCTAAATGCCTGTATATCCTATCCCTCAGAATACTCTCTAGTAACTTTCCAACTACAAATGTTAAGCTCACTGGCCTATAGTCCCCAGCATTTTCACAGCAGCCCTTGAATAGAGGCACAACATTTGCCACCCTCCTGTCTTCAGGCACATCTCCTGTATTTAAAGACGACACTTGTAAATTTCAACCAGGGCTCCTGCAATTTCCTCTCTGGTTTCCAACAATGTCCCTGGATATATCAGGCCAGGCTCCGGAGATTTGTCTTCCTTCATACACGATAGTACCTTCAGCACCTCTGTGACTGTAACGCTGACTGCTCTCAAGACACTTCTATTGACTGCCCCAAGTTTCTCCGTTCTCCTGTCTGTCTCCTGGGTAAATACAGAGGAGAAATACTCATTGAGGACCTTGTTCATCTCCTGTGGCTCCACACAGGGTTTCCGCTTTGATTCCTGAGGGGTCCCACTCTCTCTCCAGTTACCCTTTTCCCCCTTATTTATTCATAAAATCATTTGGGATTGCCCTTCCAGGGAGGGAGGAGTAAATGGAAGCCAGAAAAAAACAGGACGAGGCTGCCACAAATGACTAGGGCAAAGAAGTTCCCTAATAGGCCAATTGTTGGCAAGGGACGGTGCGATCCCAAGATTGATACATTTTTGCGCACGGCGGAACTAGTTAGCCAATCTTTCGTGGGGGGGGGGGGGGAGAGGAAAGAGGGGTCTTTGATTGAGGGAGAGGTCCTTGTCTTGACACTGCACCTAAGGTCTTAATCTCTTTCCTATATTCTGTCTCGTTATTGAGATCTAGCCCATGATGGTGGTGATGGTATCATCTGCAAACTTTTAAATGGGGTCGGTTCAGAAATGTTCTAGCTGTCGTGTATAACGAGTATAGTAAAGTGCTGAGAGCGCAGTCTAACTCATGTTGAGAATTATCGTGGAGGATGTTTTTGTTTTTACCTATCCTTACTGATTGCAGACTATGAGTCAGGAAGTCAAGGATCAAGTTGCAAAGGGGGGTGGGGAATGGTCAGTCATTGGCTCAGGATTTTGGAGACGAGTTTGGTTGGAATAATGGTGTTGACGGTAGAGCTGTCGTGTCTCTAGTTATGAGAATGTGGATCTATAATTTTTCTCATAAGTCGCATTTATTCCTTGTAGTTGGCTGCCAAGCAGCTTCTGTGACCTTCTGCTAATCCTTTGTTTACCATTTTTTTTTTAAATGACTCGTGGCCAGCATTTCTCAGTTAACATTTTTCTGATTTGTCTTCAGCCTGCAGAGGGGAAAAGAAAAGGCACAGACTCCCTTGCATTGTGTTTGGTTTTTCAGTCATTGTGGCACAGGCATAATTCTTCAATGTCACCTTGAAGAAAAATGCCTACAAATGTATTTCAACCTCAGGAAAGGGTTTTCATTTCTCTAAAATTATTTGCCAATTTTCTATAGTTCCTGTGGATTGGAGGGTAGCTAATGTTATCCTACTTTATTAATAAAAGCAGGAGAGAGAAAACAGGGAATTATAGACCAGTTAGCCTGACATCGGTGGTGGGGAAGATGCTGGAGTCAATTATAAATTATGAAATAGCAGCACATTTGGATAGCAGTAGCAGGATCGGTCCGAGTCAGCATGGATTTACAAAGGGGAAATCATGCTTTACTAATCTTCTGGAAATTTTTGAGGATGTAACTAGGAAAATGGACAAGGTAGTGCCAGTGGATGTAGTGTACCTGGAATTTCAGAAAGCATTTGATAAGGTCCCATATGGGAGATTAGTGGGCAAAATTAGAGCACATGGTATTGGGGATAGGGTACTGACATGGATAGAAAATTGGTTGACAGACATGAAACACAGAGTAGGGATAAACGGGTCCCTTTCAGAATGGCAGGCAGTGACTAGTGGGGTACTGCAAGGCTTGGTGCTGGGACCGCAGCTATTTACAACATACATTAATGATTTTGATGACAGGATTAGCAAATTTGCATATGACACTAAGCTGGGTAGCAGCGTGAACTGTGAGGAGGATGTTGTGAGGATGCAGGGTGACTTGGACAGGTTGGGTGAGTGGGCAGATGCATGGCAGATGCAGTTTAATGTGGATATATGTGAGGTTATCCACTTTGGTGGCAAAAACAGGAAGGCAGATTATTATCTGAATGTGTCAAGTTGGGAAAAGGGGAAGTGCCACAAGATCTGGGAGTCCTTGTTCTTCAGTCTGAAAGTAAGCTTGCAGGTACAGCAGGCAGTGAAGAAAGCGAATGGCATGTTGGCCTTCATAACAAGAGGAGTTGTATAGGAGCAAAGAGGCAGTTTTACAGGGCCCTAGTGAGACCACACCTGCAGTATTATGTGCAGTTTGGTTTCCAAATTTGTGGAAGGACATTCTTGCTATTGAGGGAGTGCAGTGGAGGTTCACGAGGTTAATTCCCGGGATGGCGGGACTGTCATATGTTGATAGAATGGAGCGGCTGGACTTGTGTACTCTGGAATTCAGAAAGATTAGATTAGATTTTATTACTTGTCATTCGAACCTCAGAGAGGCTCAAACGAAACTCTGTTTCCACAGCCATACAAACAAAACAATCCCAACACGACACACAAACAATTCAATTTACAGAAAACATCCATTACAGTGAATCTCCTCCTCACTGTGATGGAAGGCAAAGTCTTTTCTCTCCCCTACACCATTTCTCTCCCGATGTTGAAGCCCCAGGCGGGCGATGTTAAGTCCCACGGCCGTTGAGGCCGCGCCTGGCAATGTACGGCCCCGCTCCAGGCCCAAAAGTCACAAGTTGGAGCCCACGGTGGGCGCTGGAATGTCGCGCTGGGCGATGAACGGCCCTGCTCCGGGTCGTTCCAACCCCGCGACAGGGGCGGGAGAAATTGCGTTGCCACCACCGCTCCCCTCGCGGCAGCGAGCCACCACCGCTCCCCACGCTCCGAGGCTGGCCAGTCCCATGATCGTGAGTAGTCCGCAGCTCCGTGACTGGAGCCCCCAGGTCGTCCTGGTCAGAGGCCGCTCCACGGTACTAGGCCCCAACGACAACGGAGATCCGACAGGGAAAAAGTTGGGTCTCCCGGGCAGGGTAGAGATTTTAAAAGTTTCCCCCTCCCCCCCCCCCCCCCCCCCCCCCCCCCCCCCCCCCCCCACCCCCCCCCCCCCCCCCCCCCCCCCCCCCCCCCCCCCCCCCCCCCCCCCCCCCCAACCCCCACATATACACAGTTAGAAACAGTACAAAAAAAACACGAACAACTACATTTAACTAGACAAAAAAAAGACAGACAACGCGAGTCGTGCCGCCGCACTCGATTAGAGGGGATCTTATTGAAACATATAAGATTATTAAGGGATTGGACACGCTAGAGTCAGTAAACTTGTTCCCAATGTTGGGGGAGTCCAGAACCAGGTGCCACAGTTTAAGAATAAGGGGCAAGCCATTTAAAATGGAGATGAGGAAAAACTTTTTCACACAGAGGGTTGTGAAGCTGTGGAATTCTCTGCCTCAGAAGGCATTTGGAGGCCAATTCTCTGGATGCTTTCAAGAGAGAGTTAGGTAGAGCTTTTAAAGATAGCGGAGTCGGGGGATATGGCGAGAAGGCAGGAACGGGGTACAGATTGTGGATGATAAGCCATGATGACATTGAATGGTGGTGCTGGCTCGAAGGGCCTACTTGATATCTGAGATTGATTAAATGATTTTGCCCATGCCCTTATTTTATTTTCTGTTTTGGCTTTAACGAACTGGGTCTTCACATTTTTGTAATTGGCTTTCTTTATTTATAGACACATTTTAGTTCTAGCTTTCTTAACCACACACTGAATTTGACATTCTGCCTTGCTGTGATCATTTTCCTAGGGGATCCTATGCTATGAGATATTTAATAACACAATGCCAGCACTAAAATAACATGCTCCTTGATTGATTCCTCAAAATCCTCTCATAAACTGTGCCAGGTACATATACTCCACGAACTCGTCCACTGTTACGAACTTAATTTGTCCAATGTACGCGAGGTGAAAATCACCAATGATTAATGAAAAACCATTCAAACAAGCTCCGATTATTTCTTAATTTATATTTGCAGTTGGGAGCTTCTGTTTTACTCCCACCAGTGACTTCTTGTACCCCTCCCGATCTCCATCCGATCTGATTGTACCTCAATGTACAATGTATCTAGTAAATCCACTAAAAGCGTCATGTTATTTTATATTTTCCAATAAAATTTCATATAAACGCTGTTCAGAACAAAACACAAGGGTTTATCTTGTATCTTGTATATCTATATATTACTAAAACTCTCATCTTGTTTGTTTCTATCTATGCCCGTATATGTGTGTGATCAAGGACCTACGCCAAAATGGTACACAATAGCGCAAAAGATTAGTTAAAACAAATGCAGTCAGAAACAGGTGAATTGATCATGGGGATCAAGGCTGACCAATTGAATAACAAGAAGGGCAGCACAGTGGTGCAGCTGGGTAGAGCTGCTGCCTCACAGCACCGAAGACCTAAAATTTGATCATGACCTCCGGTGCTATCTGTGTGGAGGTTTGCACATTCCCCCTGTGACCACATGTGTTTCCTTCCAAATCCTAAGGACTTGCACGTATGTAGGTTTAGTTTAGTTTTAGAGATACAGCACGGAAACTGGCCCTTCAGCCCACCGAGTCCGCACCAACCAGCGATCCCCGCAAACTAACATTCACCCACACACACTGGGGACAATTTTACATTTTTACCAATCCAATTAACCTACAAACCTGTACGCTTGAAGTTATTGGTCTCAAAGTGGGGTGTTGTGAAGCTAAAAATGTTAATAACGTAAAATATAACATAAATCGGAACTAAACTTGACACAAACCACCACAGGACAATTGTGAGTAAGATGGTGCAAAAACTTTAGCGCTATCGTGTACTGTTTTGGTGTAGTTTTTTTCAATGAGGCCCACAGAAGTGGTTTGGATTGCAAACTTGGTCTGCCAGTATCAGTTTGTTGATCTAGGTTGTGCAATCCTGGGCTGATAGCCAAAGCACTGGATGATATAAACTAAATTCTAGTTGAATCTTTGAAGTTACAAATAATATACCACTGAATTCTCCATTGCTGTTAGACTGCTTCTGGTATGCAGTAGAATATAATGGGGGAGATGATGAGAATGTGGAAGAATGAAAATTGGGCAATACTCCAGACTTGTATAATGATCTCTGCTGGCACAATACCTGCAATCTGAATGAGGATCCCAACCCAAAATATCACCTCTCCATGTTCTCCAGAGAAGATGCTTGACCCACTGGTTTATTCCAGCACTATGTGTCTTTCTTTTGGTAAACCAGCATCTGCAGTTCCTTTATTCCACATGCTAACGATACCCACTAATTTTCTCCATTTTATGCCCAAAGAACATAAATGGGTTTTGTCCAGCGTCTTTTCCCTTTTCCAAGTCCATTTTAAGTTGGCCTCATCATATCATGATTCTCTTTAAGTGCTTTGTTAATACTTCCCCACAATTTAGATTACTATTTCCATATTTACTTTTTGGATCATTATGGAAGCTCAAAACTATTGTATTCATGTCTTTCTAATTATCTTTAGGACGGTTAGGATTTTGGGCGGCGCAATGAAGCCAGTTGTCGGCCTTTGGTTTCATTCATTTTTGCAGTACACTCTATTCCCATCATCCACAAGTGGCAGGGATGTGACTATCCCCATGATAACAAAAACATGTCAATAGCGGGTATCGCTCCTTTGTACCCACTGCACCTCCCGATTAAGCATAAATATATTTTTGCAATATTCCAAAATCGTTGTGTGCATCAATACATGAATCAAAATGTTCACATCCCAACAAGGAAATTATATTAAGTAGCAATGTCATAGAGATACAGCTGGTAAAGCTGCTGCATCGGTGCTGGCTTATGGTTCTGTCTGTGTGGAATTTATGTATTTCCACTGTGATTATGCAAGTTTCCTTGTGCTGTAGCATCTTGCTCGGAAAACAAAGACACGCAAGTAGTGTAGGAAAGAACTGCAGATGCTGGTTTAAATCAAAGGTAGACACAAATACTAGAGTAACTCAGCGGGACAGGCAGCATCTCTGGAGAGAAGGAATGGGTGACGTTTTGGGTCGCGACCCTTCTTCAGACTTGTAAGTAGGTTGGTTAATTGGCCATCATAAGTTGTCCCTGGTACATTCGTGAATGGCAGATCAGGGATGAGTGGATATGGCAAGAATAAAATGGGATCAGTGTAATGGATATTTGATGGTTGGCATTGATTTAGAGCGTCAAAGGGCTTATTTACATACTATATAACTGTGACTTTTTGATTGAAAGATAGAGCATAGAAACGGGCCCGTCGAGTCTATGCCGACCATAGATCACTCATTCACATTAAATCTATGTTATCCCGCTTTCGCATCCACCACTTACACAAGCAGCCATTTCCAGAGGCCATTTAAGCAGGCGGCATGGTGGCACAGCGGGAGGGTTGCTGCCTTACAGCGCCAGAGACCCGGATTCGATCCTGGCTACGGGTGCTGTCTGTACGGAGTTTATACATTCTTCCCGTGACCGCATGGGATTTCTCCAAGATCTACGGTTTCCTCCCATGCTCCAAATACGTACAGGTTTGTAGGTTAATTGGATTGGTATAAATGTAAAATTGTCCCTAGTGTGTGTGGGTGAGTGTAGTGTGCGGGAATCGCTGGTTGGTGTGGACTCGGTGGGCTGAAGGTCCAGTTTCCGTGCTGTATCTCTAAAACTGAACTAAACCTACATACATGCAAGTCCTTAGGATTTGGGAGGAAACCCATGTGGTCACAGGTGGAATGTGCAAACCTCCACACAGATAGCACCGGAGGTCAGGATCTAATTTTGGGTCTTCGGTGCTGTGAGGCAGCAGCTCTACCAGCTGTACCACTGTGCTGCCCTTCTTGATAACCACAGTGGCGGGAAAGTTACTGGAGGGAATTCTGAGGGACAGGAACAACCAACGTTTATGAAGACAACGACTGATTAGGGATAATCAGCATGGCATTGTGCATGGGAAATCATGTCTTGCAAATATGATTATAGTTATTGAAACGATGTAAGGAGGATTGATAAGGGCTGGGTGGTAGATGTTGTCAACATGGCCTTTAACAAGGTCCCGCATGGTAGACTAGTCCAGATGTTTGGATAACTGGATTCAGGCCGAACTAGCCAATTTTTACAAAATTAGCTTGGTGGAAGGAGTGAGAAAGCGGTGGAAAGATTGTAATTCACATTAGATGTCTGTGTCCAATGGTGTGACATAGGGAACGGTGCGGGGTCCACTATTGTTTGTTATCTGAATTCATAATTTGGATGACAACATGGTTAGTAAGTTTGTGGAAGATGCCAACATTGGTGATGTAGTGGACATTGAGGAAGGTCCTTGATGAAGGACATTGATGAATTGGGGAAGACTTAAAAGGGACATGAGGGGCAACTTTTTGACAAGGTTGGTTGGTATATGGAATGAGCTGCCAGAGGATGCTGTGTGGCGATACAACTAGAATGTTTAAACGACATTTGGACAGATACATGGATAGAAAACGGTTGGTGTATATAGGCCAAACACAGGTACATGAAACAAAGTACATGAACTCAACGGGCTATTTTTCTTTCTTGTTGTTGTTTTTTTGTTTACTTACACACTTCCTCCTGACACAGTGCCGTTGCTTCCATTTTTTATTATTGCTCTTCTGGATTCTCCATCTCTTAATTAGCTGCTCTCTATTCCCCTCATTTCTAAAATGGATTATAAATGGAAAAATAGACTTGCAAGTGTTCCTTTAAAATCACGTTAATATGCATGATTAGCTCTAAAATAATTAGCGTGGCTGGAGCCCAGGAGGAGACCAAATAGCAGGTGACATTACTCCCACTGAGCACCGTTTATTTCCACAACTTAAAGTCATAATTTTATCGGGATTGGGCAAGGTGTTTAAATTTGAGGGATGCAAAAGGTAAATATTTCGGAGATGATAGGACACGAGAATGATCAATAGATGAGGTAAAGGAATTTATTATGCCAGTCCAGTTTTTATTTACTGGGTAGTCAATTCTATTTGTGTAGATATTTGGAATTTAATTTCATTGGTGAAAAGTATTAAATATTTGGAACAGAAGTAAGTTAAAACGTTATATATCAGACTGGGCAAGATGAGAAGGGGGGAAATTATAGGAGATGTATTTTTACACAAAGCGGTAGGTCACGAAGGCAATGCCTGTGGTAGAAGCGGATGGGGTAGTTTAAAAAATGTTTAGGTAGGCACATGAATATGCAGGGAATTATGAGATATGAATCATGTGCAGGTAGAATGGATTTTAGTTTACTTTTACCTAGTATTTGGCAGAAATATTGTGGGCTGAGGGGCCTTTGCATGTGCTACACTGTTATATCTGTTTTTCAAAAATCACTTTAATTTTGTTACTGGTTAACCAGAAATATTTGGCTTGGCTCCAGTTTAGAACCTCAGTGTCGGCTTTCTTCTTGTCCATCCTCACTATTATTCTAAATTTAAAGATCCAATGATTACTGCTCCCCAATGATTTTCCAATTGACATATGATTCACTTGTTCACGTTATTCCTCGGACCCACTGAGAATGCTACCTTTCTCATAGGGATTTGTAATATATTGAGAAATAAATTATCTTGAACTCTTATTTAACCCTGCATTTTTTTAAAAGTACGAAATAATACCCTTTTTCATAAAATTCATGGGCCCATCAATTTGCTGGTGTCAAATATAAAGTAAAAGCTCCAACAAGTGGAAAGTGCAGGGTGTGCCAAGTATAGCTAACTGCATACTTCTGAGGTGCACTTGTTTTTATAGATGTAAAAACATGTCAGTAAATTTGAGTTAAATGAGATTACGTACTCAGTTTTTGTGGAAGTTGGATGGAGCATTTAAAAACTGGTCTAGACTGGCAGAACACACAAGCTCTTCTTTGAAAACAGAAGTGGCGAGTGAATATTTGTGTCCAGACCCACAATTCTGAAAACTAACATTAGTCAGTCTTGTTAGTACTGAATTGGTGTTGCTTAGGTTACATGCTCAATTCTTGAGAGTTTATTGAACTTGTGACCTTCTGACTGCATATCAAAAGGCACTGAAAACAGCTATACCAATGAATTTCATGGAATCTGTGAAATTGATATTTGACCGTTCTACACTGCTAACAAGGAAGTCGTGACTGGTAAATATTTAGTTTAATGATACAGTGTGGATGCAGGCGTTTTGGCCCATTGCGACCACGGTTGCCCGTACACTAGTTCTATCCGTCAAATAAGGGGCAATTTCTGAAGAAGGGTCTCGACCCGAAACATCACCCGTTCCTTCTCTCCAGAGATGCTGCCTGTCCCGCTGAGTTACTCCAGCATTTTGTGTCTACCGCCAATTAACCTGCAAACCTGCACACCTTTGGAATGTGGGAGCACCCGGCGCAAACCCATGTGGTCTTCATGCTTCCGACACTTGCGGTCAGGATCAAACCCAGGTCTCTGGTGTTATAATGCAGCAACTCTACCGTTGCGCCACTGTGTGGCCCTGGATTTCCCAACATCTAATTTGCTTTTTCATTTGGAAATAGAGAGGTGCTCGTGCCATCCAGCTGCCAATATTGAGCAATTTACTGCAGCCATTTATGTGATCATTGGAAGAATTATCAACTAAAAAATATTTAATGAACTGGGACGGGAAACAGTTCTTGCTAGAATGGAGCTGATGTTCAAATCTTTTTTTAAAGGATATTTAAGGCTGATTGAAACCTTAGCAAACATTACTGAAACAGATCATCGGTTCTTCATAGTGGCCAACCAGATTTGTTCTAAGCTGATAATGATAGTAGATGTATACTATTAATAGTTTGCCCTTAGAATTCACACAATGCCAACATTTGATTACAAATGTTAAAAACTGCTCAAATGATTTTTATTCAAACATTTTAAGAATGTTATAGCATGCAATTATTAAAGCAATTAAAGAGGTAAACATTAAAGTGTAATTTATACGATTGAATCTTTGGTTCATGAATTTAAACTGGAGTCATATTTCGGATTATTTTTTCTATGACCTTGCCTTTTCATTGCACATTTGTAATTTTTTCAGGCATACTGACTCCATAGGTTTTGTATAACTGTGTTCCTCAATATTTTCACTATTGGATGTAACCATGCATATGATTAAGGGAAAATTAAAAATGTTATTACCTGTAATGGTTGCATTTTGTTTGATAGGTGCAAATTTCAGTTTTACCAACAATTCAGTACTCCTCTTAGATATTCTGAACTGTACACAATGTGCCTAGCACAGTGGTTAAAGAGATGCCAGTGCAGAAAATGCACATTTGTTTTTATTTTGGGTCAGTTGGGGTGTGTTTTTGTTTTTCCCCCCATATGATTATTTTCTGTTACTTAAAAAAAAATCTTAATGTGCACCAACCTTTTCTGGCTATAAAGAGAAAACACATTTTATTTGGTAATAGATAATAGCAATTAGACACGTTCACATTTTTGTTTGATTAATACTTTGACAATATTTTACAGTGGCACGGTGACCCAGCGGTCGCGTTGCCGCCTTACAGCACCAG
Source organism: Okamejei kenojei (assembly GCA_035221665.1). Classification (NCBI taxonomy): domain Eukaryota; kingdom Metazoa; phylum Chordata; class Chondrichthyes; order Rajiformes; family Rajidae; genus Okamejei; species Okamejei kenojei. Next base: position 102,977,805 of record CM069132.1, on the reverse strand, counting down.
ACACCCGGGTTCGATCCTGGCTATGGATGCTGTCTGTACGGAGTTTATGCATTCTCCCCGTGACCTGAGTGGGGTTTCCCCGGGTGCTCCAGTTTCCTCCCACACTCCAAAGACATACAGGTTGTAGATTATTTGGCTTGGTAAAAATAGTAAATTGCCCATAATGCGTGTAGGATTGCTGGTCGGTGTGGATCGAAGGGTCTGTTTCCGTGCTGTATCCTTAATCTAAAAAAATCAGAGCCTTTGTGAGTACCATTTCTTCAGTACTCTTTTCTCTTCTTTGCCCTTTTTGCCACAATCATATCAGCATCTTAAACTCTCTCAAATAAAAGGAAATGGTGACTTACTGACCAATCTTGAGTCCTTGTAAATTATTCCTATTAGCATAGCATTATCAGTGAAATAAAACTCTTTTCTAGCTAGACCCTTTGGTCATAACAAGTATGACTGATTTTGAGGATCTTTTTAATTAATATTAGACTTGATCTTATTGTAGTATTTTCTACTAATCTTGTATGAGTGTGCACTAATTTTGCTCTAGGATCTTGTACTACTCCTTACACAGTATTGAGATTATTAATTTATTTGATTTTAATGTTGATGCTATCTATGTGTATTGTGTTTACTGGTCGTGTTAATTTCATTGTTCTGTTATCAGTACATTTGACAAATAAACACTCTTGATTTGCCCTGGTGATAAGTCCTGGCTGGAGAAAATATTAAGTTTGCCACCAACCAGCAGAGGGCCCATGGAGATAATTTTTTCATGACTGAAGGAAATGTAGATTTTCATTGTCACTTTCAAATTCCTCCCTTTGGTTGCCATTATGGAAGTTGAAAAATACATTAGTTTGCTATCTTATGTATTACTTTCTTTCAAAAAAATGCTTCCAGTATTTATGTATCACCTTTAGAATTGCGTCAACTGGTTCTGTTTAATGTTTCTGTTTCTTTGTATGTTGTTCTGTTTAGTTATTACCCGATTGAATGAATTGTAATTTCCTTCATCTGAACATTAAATACTTATGGGCCTGGCCCACTTAGGCGACCTAATCCGTGAGTTCTGGCGAGTTTTCCCTCGACTCATACTCGCAGCACGGTTGACACGAGGTCCTAGGAGGTCTTTGTAACTCTCCTTCATGCTCAAGGGTAGTCCCCGCCTACTCGAGGCCTCAGCTAGGTCGCGGTGAATTTTTCAACATGTTGAAAAATGGCCGCAAGTAAAAAAAGGTCACCATGGAAAGAAATCTATTTTTTTTACTCGTAGGTTTAGTAGGTCGGCATGTTAGTCGTAGGTAATCGAGGGTAGTCAAAGGTAATCGAAGGTAGCCGTAGATAGTGTTCATCTTAGTCGAAGGAGATTGAAGGAAGTCGTCTTCACTCCCAATTTTCCCGGTTAGTCATAGAAGGTCTTCAACAAGACATTTTTTCAAACTCTCCTAAGCTCGCCAATTAGGTTGCCCAAGTGGGACAGCCCCTTTAGAATGTATGGCCAAGGCACTACTCTGGGCTAACCCTAACTGCAGGGCTGCCTTGATTGGTATACTATTTTCTATCTTATTACAGGTTGAATACCGATTTTTGTTTTCCCAGTAACTGATGGTCTGCCCACCCCTAAAATTGTGAGAGCTCAGTTGAGATTCCCTGAGCGGCCACAGATGGCATTTCGAGTGGCGAGTGCTCTTTCCGGTTACGCTCCATTGTGAAAGAATTAATTAACTCTGTTCTCAATCTTCTCTCCTAACCGTTTCACAAAGACAATACAGTAAACCCTTGGTTTAATGACCCACATAACAGATGTGAGATACAGCTGATAGACCTGCTGAACCATCCCAGGCTCGTACTGTCTACCCAACTGTTTAGTGCTCTGGGTTCCAACCCCATTCCCGACTCGTAAGATACACCAACGAGACCACCTTCACCCACCAAAGGGACACAAAGTGCTGTCCCCACAGACAGAAGAAGATTTCTTAATTGCGCTCCCACCAACAACTTGGTCACCGCGGGCTCCCTCCAATGCAGAAAAGTGGCATTGGCGATAGTTTTAAAGCAAAATGACTCAAAATGCTGGTGTTTCTCCGGAGATCCTGACCCCCTGAATTACACCAACACTTTGTGTCGGGGTAGGTGAAGAAGAGCTCGCTGGTGCACCTTGAAAGTTGGGAGTGGGATCAGAAGCTGCAGCTCTGAAACAGCCGGGAAGACAATGCAAGCGGGGATTGGGTTAGTATGTCATTCCATTCATATTCGGTTTACATTTTATATCTGTTTTATTTAGGTTTTTGAGACTTCCTGGTGCTTTAGAGACATGGAAGGGTGTCATTAGCGGGACAGTGGAGACTTGTCGTTTCATTATCATGTGATCTCTGTTGGGCCAGAAAAAATGGTTAATCCAGAAAGGCTCTGGATCTGCGGGGTGCCGGAAAATCTGTATTCATCCTGTAAAACATATTGAAGTCGCTGTTTCCCATAACCTCACCCACAACAATTGTCACAGCTAGATTTACTGTTCTAATTTGGTTCACGATTGGTTCTTAAATTCCAAATTCACATCTTTGTGTTGAGATACATTATGATCTTGCCCTTTTCTATTTTGGGAACCATGTCTTTAATTTTAATTTTGTTTTATTTTGTTTCTTTATGGCAATGTAGGTGACAACAGTTTGTCAGGTGACATTGAAGTGTGGTCTGATAGTTTGGCTTTGTCATTGATGTTCAGAGTTGTATCCTAATAAAATAAATTCCTTACTGCTGTTTGTGATAAGGACAAAATCCACACTGTTCATGCTGGGCCAATTGTCTACCTACTTCAAAATCTAAATCAAATGTCTTGCTGTCAGTAACAAGCAAGATAATGAATGTAGGCAGAGTTATGAGTGTTTAATTGTCTGATAGCTGTTTGGAAAAAGTTATTGTTGAACCTAGTAGTTATGGTTTTCATAGGTTTTCCTACCTATGAGGCAGGAAATAGGTGTTTTATGTTTATGCCTTCTTCCTAATGGTAGTATGAAATGAGTGTTTGGCCAGTGTAATGTTAGTATTGATATTGGTTATCTTTTTGAGGCAGATCCCGAGTTGCTGACCCAGTCGGCATGGTCTCTAACCTGTGGATGTTCAAGAGTATTCTGACATGCTGAATCTCCTCAATCTTCTAAGAAAATAAAGGCATTGATGGGCTTTTTTCAGGCTTGCGTCGAAGTGCTGGGCCCAGAACAGATCTTCAGAGACATGTACAACCATAAACTCTTAAATTGTTGACTCTTCACTGCCAACTCGTCAATGACGATGGGTTTGTGAATCCTCGACATACCACTTCTAAAGTTCCTTAGTCTTACTAATGTTGAAAATATGATTGAATGCTGCCAGAACAACAATCAATTTTCAATCTCCCTTTACTCTGACTCAACCTTACCCATTATTTGTCCAACAAAGGTGCTACTGCTGGAAAATTTAAAGACTGTTGTAACTTTGTCTCGCAACACAGTCATGTGAATGGAGCAGGAGACTGAGCACAGAGCCTTGAGGTGCTCCTGTAGTAAAAGCTTTGCCATTTTTCAGTTTTTGTTTTTACCAAGGGGCAATTATTCAGAAACAGAGGCATTACACGTAGAAAAGTACAGCACAAGAACAGGCCTTTCTGTGCCAAGCATGATGTCATCATCTATCTACCTGCACATAACCAATATCTCTCCACTCCCTGCATATCCATATGCCTATCCATAAGTAGTTTTAATACCACAAACGCATCTGCTTCAACCACCACTCCCTGCAGCGCTCACTATCCACTGTGTTTAAAACAACTTGCTCCGCACATGTCCTCTTAAACTTTGGTCCTCGCACCCTAAAGGTTGATACAGCACGAAGAATCAGTCTCCCGCTTTGGAGAGCCATCCAGCCAATCCCCTTTCCACGATCCACATTAGCCCACAAATATTTTGCCATCAAAACAACTCATTAATCCAAGTCATAATCGGTGCGCTTTGTATTCTTCTCTCAGTAAATCGAACAATCCTTTTAAATTAATATGAATTAAAGGTATATTTGAGGTGTACTGAAAATAGCCCATATAGTTAAGCTATAATTACAGTTTAACAAATTACCTTGAAATCTAACTTTGTCTGCATTATAATTTCCTGATATAACTTTGAGGACAACATAGCAGCATAACTATAGAACAATGACTGGGGTTCAAACCTAATCCCCACTGCCGTCGAAATGGAGTTTGCATGGTTTTATGCAACTGTGTCAGTTTCCTCTGGGTCGTATGCTTCCCTCCTACATTCCAAAGACGCATGGATTGATAGATTAATTGACCACTGCAAATTGTCTCTAGTTTGAAGGCGAGTAGTCGCATCTAGGGAGAATTTAGGGGAATATAAAATGCGATTGGAGCGAAATGGCATCTGATGATCAGCATAGACCTGGTAGGCTGAAGGGACGCTCTTGTGCTCTGTGACTATGACACAATATTTCAAAATACAAGGAATATTAAAATGTTTGAAAAAATGTTAAATTGTTATTTAGCATGTGTTACAATCACAAGTCTACTCGGGTTGAAATTTCTAGTTCTGGCATTCTGTGGTCTGGTAACTCATACTTTGTATCTGTAGTACAGATCTAAATTATTATTTAATTGTATCAAAGATCTAAAATTAACTAAGATCTATAGATAATTAACCTACTGTTGCAATCTCATGCTGACAGTATTCAGGGCTGCCAACTCTCACGCATTGAGCGTGAGACTAACGCATTTGAGGAAATTCAAGCTCTCACGCCGATGACAAGTTCTCACGCTCAAAAAAATATGTAAAAAAAATATATGAATAAATAAATAAAGTTACAACTCCACGCTCACCAATGAGAATAATTTTTTTGTCAGCGGGTTCCCCGTAAAGCTTAAGCCAATCGCACACTATTTAAAATGGCGATGTAGACAAACATGCTTGAGAAACTCAGCGGGTGAGGCAACATCTATGTCTGAGTTTGACCCTTCTTCAGATTCAAGCATTTCTCCAGCATTTTTGTCTACCGGTCTATAGATGCTGCTTCACCCGCATTCACATTCCCATGCAGATGGTATGAGAGGTGAGACGCGGCGGTGGTCCCAGCATCGCCCCTGCGTCGTTCCCCACTGAGGCAGTGCTCACACCTCCCATCCTCACCTTCGACGGCTCTGTGGCCGCGGCCGCTCTGTCCACACCGCATGGAGTTGCCAGGAGCGAACCGGGTGCATGGGGGCGTCGGTGCCGCCTCCGGAGCCGCGGCGATGAATCTCGGGCTAAGGCTCCGCTCCGATACCCGACACCCGGGTCTCTGTCCCTCACCTGCCCCAGACCCCCGGGTCACTGACCCTCACCTCCTCCGGACCCCAGCTGGACACAGAGCACTTGAGCCGGCCCGCATTCCCGGAGAGGGGGGGGGGGAAAAGAAAGGGAAATGCTCCATGACATCGCCAAGTCTCTGCTCACTCCGGGTGTTATCGCCGCTTCACTGACACACACTCTCACGCACAACCTAACACACACACACTCTCACACAAAACCTAACACACACCCTTACACACACACACTCACAAGGTTTAAAGGGATATGGGCCAAATGCTGATAAATGGACTAGTTTAGATGGGGCATCTTGATCTGCATGGACAAGTTGGGATGAAGGGTCTGTTTCCATGCTGTAAGACCTTGACACATTGTAGAAGGGTGCAATTGCTCTGGAGAGGACCCAGGGCGATTTATGAACATATTGGCAGGGCTGGAATTGTTGTTTCACTTTGAAGAAAGATTTGATAACTGGAATGTATTCTCTGCAGCAACGGAGATGAAGAAGATACTTAGTTGAGGTGAATAATATGATAGGACCCGTTTCGCTTAATAAAGAATGTAGGAAGGTAGTTTAAACTGAAGATATGCACTAAAAGCTGGAATAACTCAGCAGGACATGCAGCATTTCTGGGAGAGAAAGAATAGTTGATGTTTCGGGTCGAGACCTTCAGACTGAAGAGGTTGAAAACCAGCAATAAAACACAATGACTGGAGATGTGTGTTAATCCAAACTAAGGGCAGAAATCAGAATTCATGTGTTCATCTTTATTGACGTGACACCATAATAAACATATTACAGAAAAGAAATTTAATGGGGTGGCACATCGGTAGAGTGCTACCTTGCAGACACCACAGATCCAGATTTGATCCTGACCACAGGTGCTGTCTGTACAGTATTTTGTACATTCTCCTTATGACCACATGTTTTCTGTGGAAATTTTGGTTTCTCCCACATCTGAAAAAGTGCAGTTTGTAGGTTAATTGGCTTCTGTAAATTGTCCCTGGCGGGTAGGATACAACTGGTGTATGATAGATTGGTGTCGGTGTCGACTTAGTGGGCCGAAGGGCCTGTTTCCATATATATGTTTTACATATATATCTTTAATTTCATTGACCATATACGGTTGAATATGTGGCATTATTTTTCATCTTGTTTCTATAGTCAAAGGGTAAGGTTAATTGATTTATTTGTGCAGATCAGTGATGGAAGTCTGACTCCTCTTGCCTTGTTTCTGTGTTTTTGTTTCTCTATATATGCATAACAGCATGAATTATAATCTGATTTCTATACATGAATATACTAAGGTCATTCATGTGCTGCACCTGTTAATCAGAGCCTGGCTCTACTGTGGAATGTAATTAGGAATGTAATTTTGAGCCTAACCTTATTCATACCTAATCCAATTTGAAGCATAAATGTTGCATCAAGTGAAAGTTAAAAGTATGCACAGGATTTCACAATTTCAAACTGAAAAATGCAAAAGCAAAAGGACCCCCCCCCCCCCCCCCCCCACACTCTTTCCCCCCCTCGGTCGCTGCACTCCCTTGCAATTTCTCACCTCTCACCCAATGTTGGCAGCCCTGCCGTATTTCTGACATGGGAATATCGGGTTACAGGCAGTATTCTCAGAACCCTCCATCCTCAATTTCTCATATTAACCCCGCCGTTAATAAGAACAGTTCTCCTTCCTGGAGATGACGATCAAGGGGTGTTTCTATGGTCTGGCACCGTTCGGTCCCAAAGGTGCTGGATTAGAAAGTTTCAACGTATTTCCAAACCTTATTAAATGTGTGGGTACACAAAAAGCTGGAGAAACTCAGCGGGTGCAGCAGCATCTAAGGAGCGAAGGAGATAGGCGACGTTTCTGAAGAAGGGTCTCGACCCGAAACGTCGCCTATCTCCTTCGCTCCTTAGATGCTGCTGCACCCCGCTGAGTTTCTCCAGCTTTTTGTGTACCCTCGATTCTCCAGCATCTGCAGTTCCTTCTTTAAAACTTATTAAATGTGTAATGTTTAAACCTTATAACATAAAAAAAACAGAACTGGAATAAACCATTTCATCATTTAATATGATGGTAGTCATAAAATGCTGGAGTAACTCAGCGGGGTAGCAGCATCTCTGGAGAGAAGGAATGGGTGACGTTTCGGGTCGAGACTGAGGACAGACCATTCGGGCTGAGGACAGACCATTCCGTATCGGAAAGGCGGAGGTCTGAAGAAGGGTCTTGCCCCGAAACGTCACCCATTCCGCTCTAGAGATGCTGCCTGTCCCGCTTTAGTTACTGCAGCATTTTGTGTCTATCTTTGATTTAAACCAGCATCTGCAGTTCTTTCCTACACATTTAATATGTTGGTTCTCACTTACCTATGATACCATTTATTTTTGCACGCATCCTTGAATACATTTCATGATTGCTTTCTAGGGTAGAGAATTCTAAAGATTTGCAACCCTCTAACGTGAACTTTATCATTGCCTATATCTTAAATTTAACTTTGAATCCTTTAATCTGGATCTTTTTGTCCTTAAATTCCGGATTCTACCATGATGGGAAACAGTCCCTTGTGTTCTATCCTCGATGCTCACTCATAATCTGTAAAAGAAGGAGAATCTTTGAAACACAAACTCTATAATCATAATGCAGGGGTCAGATCTGGCCCGTAACCTGAAATCATCCGGCCCGCAGGCGTATTTTCTATCCCGTTAATCTACACTTCTTTAGACTGTTTAATACTCTTGGCCAGCAACATAAAGACTTGCTTTAATGTTCCTAGCAATCCTGTTTTGCTGATACATAAAATCAGAACAGATATAATCTAATGAACTGGGCCAAAAGGTTAGTAGGATTGGAGGACGCGGTTCCACAGATGTAAAAGTGCAGTTGCAGCAGCTGCGGTGCCTGGTGCTCAGCGCGCCCCGGAAGCATCCGGCCCCGTACTTCACCCCCGGGGGTGGGGGGAGGGTCAGGGCCAGGCCGCTCTCCTCAAAGATGGCGGCGTTGCTGGCTGTTGGTTCGTGTGGACGCCGGCGGACAGGAAATCCAGCGGTAAATGACGGACTAGACCTTGGGGAAGGAGGGAGAGTTGGCGGGGGAAAGGGAAGGAGAGAGGGGGGAGGAGAAGTGGAGAGAGGGGGTGGAGAGGTGGAGAAGAGGGGTAGGAGAGGATTGGGATGGGAGGAGAGGTGGGGAAAGGATTGGGATGGGGAGGGGGGAGGAGGGGGGGAAGAGAGTAATGGGGGAGGGGAAGAGATAGTAACAAAGGGTCTGCATGAAGTTTAGGACAGAGGGTGAGGGTTATTTCAATACCTATGTTTCAAACTAATGCTATGTTCAGTAGACATAATATTGCTTAAATGTAGAAATATGTCAAAGTTTGTTAGTATGTATTATTATTACCTCCATTTATTAACTATGGCGATAGATGTGGACCGCTATTCGCTTACATGGGTCCTGGCCCCTATGCAGAACAAAGTTGCCGCACCCTGTCATAATGGCTCAACCTCCCGAATTGTAACTTATGAGACAACTCTTTCATCCCAGGAGTCAACTTGGTAAACAGCAGCAATGTACTCCTCATTGGAGACCCAAGTTATGTCCTGTACTCGCAGCAACACACTTTGCTGCTGTTGTGTTCCCATTGCAGTGCATAAAGACATCCACTCTATTTGCTTGCCTAATTGTGTTGCTTGTCCTGCAACATTAACTTTGTTTCACAAGCATGGATATTCAAATTCCTGTGTGAAGCAGCATTCTGTAGTCTCTCCTTTGAACAATATTATACTCTTTAAACAACGAGAATGACCGTCAATTTTAGAATAAAAAAATAGAAAAATGAGTCAAATACTTTCTGATTTCCAGATTTTCAGAATCCTTTTAAAGGTTATAATTTCTTCGCAAACAACGCAACTGCAGACTTTTCTTTTTTACAGTCAGCTCGA
>CM069132.1:102961044-102963544 GCA_035221665.1 Okamejei kenojei | reverse complement strand
AAGAGCCCAGTCAACTGTGGTAGAGAGGAAATTATCGTTAAGAAAAAAGGAAGCATATGTGAGGAAAATATGTCATCAGAATCGATATGGTCAAAGAAAATGGAGAACAAAATAGAATCCCAAATGAAAGTAGTCTAGGAAGGAAGTATTTTGAGAGGCTAGTTATGGAATGCATTAAATCCAGTCCACCCAGCAGCCTTGACCCACTGCAGTTCGCCTACAGCCACAACAGGTCCATGAACAATGCCTTCACCCTAGCCCTACACATCCCTAGAACACCTGGAGAAGAGAGACGCATACATCAGACTCCTATTCATAGACGAGAGCTCTTTAACACCATTATACTATCGAAGCTTACCATCAAACTCACGGGTCTTGGGGGAGATCAGAGGGGGGGGGAAAGGGGCAAATCTCTGCAAATGGATCCTCCACTTCCTGATCAACAGATCCCAATCATGAGTAATGGGGACAAAACATCCTCCACGATAATCCTCATCATAGGGGCTCTGTTTAGAATGCGTTTTCAGCCCCCTTTAATTTCTTGTAACACCCGCGCACGTACAGCTATGTACAAATTTAATTCAATTAAAAAATTCGCAGATGACACCACAATTGTGGGCCAGATATCAAATACTGATGAGACAGAGTGCAGGAAGGAGATTGGCAACCTGGAGTTGAGACAACAATCTTTCTCTCAACATCAGTTGGGGGGGGGGAAGACAATGGAAAGAGTGATCGACTTCAGGGAACAAAGCGGTACACGTACCCCAATTTGCATTGAAGGTGCCGAAGTAGCGATGGTCGAAAACTTCAAATTCCTAGGAGTCGATTTCACCAACAACTTCTACTGGATCACCCATATTGAAGCAATGGCCAAGAAGTCACACCAATGCCTCTACTTCCTTAGACGGCTTAGGAAGTTTGGCATGTCCCCTACGACTCTCACCAACTTCTACTGATGCACCATAGAACATATTTTATCAGGATGTATCACAGCTTAGTTTGGGATCAGCTCCATCCAGGAATGCGGGGGGGGGGCAAGAAATTGCAGCGAATTGTGGGCACAGCCAGGCCATCACACAATCCGACCTCCCTTCTATGGACTCCATTTATGCCTTGGGCTGCCTCGGCAAGGCCAGCAGCATCATCAAGGACAAGTCGCACCCTGGCCACTCCTTCATCTCCCCTCTCCCATCAGGCAAAAGGTATAGAAGTGTGAAACGCACACCACCAGATTCAGGGACAGTTTTGTTTCCTCCCCAACTGAATCATCCTACCACAACCAGAGAGCAATGCTGAACTCTACTTTCTACCTCTTTGATGACCCTCGACCATCCTTGATTGGACTTTGCTGGCTTTAACTTGCACTAAACATTATTCCCTTATATATCTATACACTGTAAATGGATTGATTGTAATCATGTATGTCTTTCTGCTGACTGGTTAGCATGCAACAAAAGCGTTTTTTACTGTATCTCAGTACACGTGATAATAAATCTTACTAATGCAGCTGACATGGCAATAGGATTGTAATGTATATTGTATGCTAACCTTTGCTCTGAGAGGAGAAAGGGAAGATATGAACACAATGAAACTTGGAGTAGAATTTGAAGTAGTCAACAAGAGGACTGAAATTTTAAAATCTGCATACAAAGCAGAACAATGGACTAAAATAGGTGGATAAAGAGGGCGCATTGTTTGTACCCATACTAACTACATCTTTGTGGAGAAATTGAGTGTGATTAAAGATGAAATTTTATTTTCGTTAAAGACGGTGGCCCAGATGCCATTCAAGATGCAAATTACTGTGTTTTAGTTACACTTAATATCATTGTTCTCTAGTTTCTGCTTCAGGATGCAAAAGCTGCCAATAGAGCTGTAAGGAATTGGTGTAAAACGCTCAAAATTGAATGTTGCAGACAAGTGTTGAGGAAACATGGCGTGTAGCGTCCGAGACAGAACATCGCATGTCTAGAGCAGAGAGCAGCAGGAATGACAGGGGGGGGGGGGGTGGGGGGGGGGGGAGGTTAGTGAGAGAGAGGGTCTCGCAGAACGTCAAAGAGAACTTTTCTCAATTCAAGCATACCTCGGGATTTTGGTAATGAAGCAATAAAAATGGAGAAGAAGCATTTTGTCTACCTTTCGATTTTTAAGCATCTGCAGTTCGTCTTAAAGAAGATGGGAAAGGCTGGAGGAACGCAGTAGTCAATGTCGCATCTCCAGAGATCATGGAAAGGTCTTGTTTCAGTTGGACCCTGACTCAGTCTGTAGAAGGGTCCTAGACCCGAAAGGTCACCTATCCATGTTCTCCAAGTTGCTGCCTGAACCCGCTGAGTTTATTTTGGGGTTCGGATAAAGGGGGGGGGGGGGGGGGGGGGTGGATGGGGGGGGCTAATTATAATATTAATTAGGAGGGTGGAAGAGAATCATGATCCCTAACAACCCCCACCCCCCATTCAAATCACAAACTATACACCCTAAAAAAAACCAACTAAATAAA